>CANXYI012013154.1:0-10880 GCA_948208565.1 Hura crepitans
CCCTCTCCTCTAATTCTCTTTTCTCCCTTCCTCTTTTCTACTCTATTATTCTCCTCCTAATTTCTGCTCTTCTTCTCATCTAAATTCACTAACCCAGAGCTATACCTAACAGAGTCCCAGGAATCAAACACTATCTGCTTATGAAAGAGAATTGCTTGCCATCATCTTTGCTTTCACAAATAGGAGGCATTATTTGGAGACTAGGAGATTCATCATCAAGACTGATCATGAAAGTATCAAACACCTTCTTGGTCAGAGACTCCTTTCATCACTCCAAATGAAAGGGATCAGCAAACTTTTGGGCCTAGATTATACTATTCAGTACAAGAGGAGTTCTAAGAACAAGGTGGCTAATGCCCTATCCAGACGGTATGAACAACTACACTACTCAATGCCATGGCCATTTCTACTCACTCCCAACTAGATCAAGAAGTACTAGATTCTTATATTGGTGACAAACAACTACAGCAGCTGATTACCACACTTTCCATTACTCCTCCTGCTATGCCTAACCATACCTTGCAGGGAGGGGTCATTAGATTCAAAAATAGAATATGCCTTAGGCCAACCACAAATTTGAGGCAGCAGCTACTTGCCACCTGCCATGATTCACCCATAAGGGGTCTCTGAAATTAGAGGCACTCTCAAGAGCCTACAACAGAAGTTTTACTAGCCTAGGATGCAGAGTTTCTCTGTCAAAGATGCAAAACTTAATCAGTTCCTTACCCTGGGATACTGCAACCATTGCCTATTCCTACACAGGCATGGCTGGATGTCACTGGATTTTATTGAGGGTTGCCTATATCCCAAGGGTTTGAAACCATTCTAGTTGTGGTGGTCAGATTTTCAAAGATTGGACATTTTATTCCACTCGCATCCTTTTACTGCAGCTACAGTGGCCCAAACCTTCTTGGATTCTGTTTTCAAACTTCATAGCATGCCTGCAACAAATTTTCCTGATACAGATAAGATTTTCACTAGTGGGCTTGGGCAGGAATTGGTGAAGCTATTGGGCACTAAACTACATTTCAGCACTGCTGAGCACCCCCAAACTGATGGAAAATCAAAGAGGCTCAACAAGTGTCTAGAAACTTATCTCAGATGCAAGACGTTTCACAAGCCCAGGTTGTGGTACAAGTGGTCGAGCCTTGCTGATTATTGGTATAATACCAGTCATCATTCTGCAATTAACGTCCGCATTTCAAGCTATGGCTATTCTCCTAGCCTATCATTAACTCCTACCTACCAACCACTGTTGCTGCTGTAGAAGTGTTGTGGATCGAAACACCGACTATAAATCAAGCTCTTCAAAGGGAGCTCGTACCTTCAAACACATCAAAAGGAGTTGCATACTTTAGGACTCGTTAGAGAGAGAACCCAACCTCTTAGAATTTTTTTTTAAACTCTCTGCTTGTTTTATAAATTGCAATTCAGCCCCTTTACTACAAAGCATAATAAAATAGGAATTATTTTCCAACTAGGAAACTATTAATTCCTCTCTAATTAGGTAATATTAAAATAGGAAATAAAATCACTAATTTGCATGAATTAAATCAATAATTTAGGAATCCTAATATCACTAAAAGTATGCCTAAAATCTCTATGTATTCCTATAGCAGTAACAAGAACACTATCTCCATGCAAGAGACACTATGAATTCTTACCTTAAAGATCAACTGGCATATGCTAAAAACAAGATGAATCAATATGCTGATCAGAACAGAACAGCAAGAGAGTTTGCAATTGCTGATCAAGTTTATTTGAAGTTACAGCCCTATAAACAACACTCACTCGCAGTCAGGAAGTCATTAAGACTAGCAGTCAGGTTTATTGTGGAAAAGATAGGTCCAGTGGCTTATAAGCTCCAGTTGCCACCAGATTGTAATTTACATCCAGTTTTTCATGTGCCTCTCCTCAAAAAGAAGATAGGTCCTAATCAGTCCCTCTCTCCTAAGCTACCTAGCCTCAAAGATGGGGAGTGCTATGCATTTCCAGAAAAGATACTTAACTCTAGAACTGTGCTTCTGGGAGATGTTCATGTTCAGAAGGTGTTAATTAAATGGCAGGGCATTCCCACCATCAACTCTACCTGGGAGGACCTCAACTACATGAAGCAGCAAGTTCCTAAGTTGTGTATTGTTATGTACAGACGTAGGGAGAAGATTTCAGGGCAGTTAATTCTGTTAAATGAGGGAAATTGGATAGCACAGCTGCTAGTGACTAAGTGATTTTGTAATGATTAGTGCAGTGGTATATATGTCTTTTTCATCTGTTGGTGCCTTGTGTGTTGGGTTGGGGGGGGCCATTACTGAATCAATAGAATATTTCTCTTTCCTCTATCTCGTTCTCTCACCCGAACCTCTACTTTGTCCTATTCTTCTTCTTCTTCTAACCCAGATTATTTCTGGAAAAACAATGTTGTTAGGATTAATCCTAACATACATATACTCCATCCAAGCACATTTCTTGAATTATTTCCATCCAAATAAAACAAAATAACAACAGTAGAAAAGAGTTTTTTGAAATCACACCAAATGCCAGAGCTGATTTCTTGCAAGCTGACATTAATCAAAAACTACAATGCAGCACTTGAAATTAACCCAAGATACCATAAAAGCAGAAAAATACTACCTTAGTGAAGTTCTCAATATTACCTTAATCAAACAAACTGTTCTCATCAGCTAATACAACATCGAAATAACATCATCAATTTTATTACTATTGTTTCCTTTTCCAAGTTCCATATGATACATACGAGCACCCAAAATTCGAAAACTACATAGCCTTCAAAGCATTGACACCAGCCACCTACAAAATACAAAATCAAGAGGAAGGAATATAAAACCTAAAGAGCACAGACATACCATTTCCTTATTCCCCTGTCGATTCCTTTCAATTAACACGACAGTTTTCATGCAGGACTCACAGAAGCCTTTGTTACCCCTAACACATAGGATGACAGCATCTTTGATGCAGCCACGGCACAAAGAGAACGTGCATGTATAACACATATAGTAGGCATTCTTCTCGCATATGCTACACAGATGCCAACCTGAACTCAAAGAAGATTAAAACCTTTGTATTAGATTGATACAAATGAAGCAAAAATGAAAGAATGATCATTCATAAAATGTCAACCCCAGCAATATATAGATAGCAACACATTTTCAAAGAATATGGAGGATTCCAAGATATAATAAAAACCCATTCACACTTCACATCAAAACCACAAGTCACGCCAAGAAGGCAACAGAAGCATTTATATAAGCAACCATATAGTACAATAAACATGTGAAAAAAAAAAAAAGAACCCTGACAGCAAAGTAGCATTTAAACAATTTAACGTATGCTTCACCCATTACAGTTGACACCACGTACATTTGTTATATAATTATCCATCGAATTCACCAAAAGGCCAAGCAAAGAGAACAATATCATAGGACCGTAGCAAAAAGAAACAGAAAACCAAAAATATGACCTACACCATATTTTAGAATTTCTAAAAGTACATATAGCATAAGACCCTTCCTCAAAGGATTTGAAAGATGTAAATTTATGTTCTCTAAGTTGCACATAATACTGTTTCATCCCAAATATCATGATGTCAATAGAAGCCTGAGCCTTTGTAGTTCAAGAATTGAGCCATTTTACTTAGACCAATTTGGTGAAGTCATCTGACCATAAAAAATGAAAAAAGGGAAAAAATATAACTCCAAATAAGGAAGTGTTTTAGCTCAAAATCGTGTTTCATAAATCTCAAAACAAATGATTGTCGGTTATAAGCCAAAAAGCATGTCATTGTAGGGAAATAAATAGTTAGTTTATTAAAGGATTACGGAATCCTAGAGGTTGCACCATCAAACTCCATCCCTTGCGATATTTGGCATAAATGAAATTAACTTGCTATCCAACTTGTTCCTTGTTCCCCATCACAAAATTATCCTGAACCATTATTCTATTGGTTTCTATTAGTTCCATCAAAAGTAATTTCTTAATATTGGAGCTTGAAAGGGAGGGAGAAATTGTAGGCAGAAGAAAGTCATGCTTGTATGCCTGCAAGATAATATTTTTCCACGCCCTCAAATAAGTTGATAAAAACAAATGGCAAGCATTTTTTCTGCTCAACCTTTTTGCTCTACAGGATGCAGAACTTCTAACCAAGAACAATCTCTATTTAGTTTATACAGAACAATCTATCTAATAAAAAGCAGAGTATTTCAGCAGCGTCAACTATAAATCCAACTCTCATCCAATGCCATCCAAGGACCAGAAATTGGAATTAGTTCTGATAAGGCATAGAAAGTAATGATGATAGTACAACTGCCTCCATATTCACAATTGTCTTTGAATATTACTTCCTGACATAGTAATCCCAATTTCGCTGCCTCGACTTTGAACCAAAAAAGGCGGCTCCCACCTGCAATTGGCTTTGGAACTTTTCACGATCACAAATCATTAGAGAAAATGCTACATTTCAAAAGTTGATGAGCTTGCAAAACTTAAGTAGTGTGCTGGGCAAGAGCTTCCTGTCCCTTCGCACAAGTCTGCTCCAAGGCCACAGTTCACTAACCACCGGTTTCAGTTCATGAACTGCCAGTTTAGGTTGAATAAAATTTTGAACCTTAACCAAACCTAATATGACGATTTATATCACGGTTTATAAACCACTGGTTACGGTTTAGAAACGGTTATTTCAAAATATAAAATTTAGCTTATTTAATAATTTCCTAATTTATTTAACTAACTTATAAATAAAAAATAAAAAATAAAATATTTCAAATGATCCTTAATACCTAAATTAAAAAGGAAAAAAATATAATTTATATTTATATATTTTATTAGTTTTACCGTAAACAAAATACATATAATTACCTTATTTTTACAAAAATCTTTTTAAATATTTTTAAAAAATATCCCTAAAAAATACAGTTTGGAACATACAATTCAAGGTTGGAACCGAAACCACCAGGTCAAGTTCAATAAAATATGGAACTTGAACCAAACTTAGGTTCAAGTTCAAGGGTTAAGTTCTGGTTCAACGACGGTTCAAGGTTTGAACAGTTTAGGGCTGGTTTTGAATGGCCCAATTCCAAGGCAAAACCAGCCCTTGGCCGTGCCTACATAAAACCTTCTCCAAAGAGAAAGAGAGAGAAAGCAAGCAGATTAATACCTTAAAAAGAAATTCCATTTCAAGTATATGATTAAACGTGAGGGTTAAGGAATTACAAATTGGTGAATGCTACGCAGACCTTGAAAATATGTGATGTACAAGAGAAGGGGCAAAATAGTGAACAAGACTTGAGTTAGTTAATTGTTAGTAGTAGAGGACAAAATAGTTAGTTACTCCAGCAAGTTGTTGTGCTAGCAGAGAATATTAAGATCCCCAGGCTGCACATGCTCTTCTTTTGGCAGCTTGTACATCTCATTCAAAGCGTCTATATATGTAAAACCTCCTTGGAGGGGACCATTATCATGAGAAATACAAATTCATCTTCTCTCTCTAATCTTCTATTCTATCATATTCTCTACTCTTCTCTCTTCTCTCTTCTCTCTTCTCTCTTCTCTCAATCTTCTTCCTCTTGTTCTTCTCTTCTAATCTCTTAATCCCTATTTGTCTGTAAATTTACTCTATTAGAAATTAATCCTAACAGCCAGTATCAGAGCAGCAACAATTGTTTATCATGAATAAAATGAATACTGGTAAAAAGAATTGGGAACCTTCTAAAGGAATTCCAGTATCCATTGAAGAGCTAGCTAAGCAACTTAGCTCTCTCAATGCTACATTCAAAGAACAAATTGAATCCAAATTCGGAACCATTGAAACTAGGCTGCAAAAACTCAACAAGAGCAAACAAACCTGAGGACAGAGCAACGAAAGGCTCATGTGATATAGGAGGAACTTCATTAGGGAAATCAAAGATCCAAGTGTACTTGGCTCAGTTGATTCAAGGATCTCACTTTGTTCCCTCTAATGGCAATCCCAAATTCAACAGCAGTAGAGGTAAGGACACTCTAGTCATTAATACTGAATCTCCTAGAGTTGATAGGGGGACTTTGACCAACACCATTAGATAGAGACTGTGGAGGAATTACCCTGCTTCAAATAGGAATTACTCGGCTAGAATGTTACCAAAGTGCGAGCTACCCAATTTTGAGGGAACCAATGTGAATTTCTAGGTCAACAAATGTAGGAAATACTTTAGAATCTATGAGGTTACTCCTAATAGGCTGGTTGATTTGGCTAGTTTGTTCTTGCAAGGCAAAGCTGAGACATGGTATTTGAACTGGAGTCGGGAAAAAGGAAGAATTGATTGGGATGATTTTTGTGAGGCTATTTGTAACAAGTTTAGGGACAGTGCAGAAGGTGATGTAGTAGATGAAATGCAAAGACTTGGACAGACTTCCACGGTAGCAGAATACCAGTACAGATTTAAGGCCTTAAAATTGAAAATGGAGAAGGCTTATCCCCTTACCTCATTATGGGTCCTGTTTAATTGGTGAATTAAAGGATGAAGATAAGGTCTGCAATCAACATGTTTAAACCCTTTGACCTGTATACTGCTTTGAACAAAAAGAAATGCATTTGGAAGCATTAAGACTTGCACTACTTACAAATCCAACGCCCCTACCAAATCCTGAAATCCTATTACCCAACAAGGCACTAAAGTTCCCACAACCTCTCTTCCACTTCACCCTTCAAACACCTTCCCCTTACCCACAAACACCACCAATTCTAGTAAACTTGCATTAAATTTGCCAAGTCAAATTAATCCGGCACCTACTAAATAACCCAAAAAGACCACCTAGTACTTGTTACAATCGTGGGGATAAATATGCCCTTGGTCACCAATGTGGTGCTCATAAATTGATAGCAATCCAAACGTGTGATGAAGAAAACAGCCAAGACCGTACTAAGATTATGGAGCATATAGCTCTATCCCTCAATGTTTTAAGATGGGGGGTCTTAGTGATAATACCCTTAAGTTAAAAGGGCCGCTTAAGAGTAAACCTATCATGATTCTAATTGGCAGTGGGAGTACCCACAGCTTTGTGGACTCCAAGGTGGCAAAAGACCTCAATTACCTATTTCCAAAGTCAATCTATTAGATTCAGTACACAGGAATCAAGTCACCAGAAGGTGCACAGAAAAATCCATGCTGGAACAAGGGATCGGAACCCTTATTCTTATTTCTTCAACGACCAATTTTTGCAATATCAATTCAACTCGTAAAAGGGAGTTGATACCTTGGACCTCGTTAACGAGAGAGCTCTAGATCTCGTGATTATGAATAAAATTTCTGCTCATCTTTTATTAATGAGACCTCTTTTAAATAGAGGTTTACATTATTAAACTAGAAAATTAGAAAATAAGAGACTAAGTCTCAATGGGAACAAAATCACCAATTTTTAGGAACCAATAAAAGAGGAATCCAGGTTTCATTAAATCCCTATTTAGCTAATTACTGTTCTTGCCACATCCACCATAAGTGCTTCCAACGAATGCATCCGCAACATTACCCTCCCTTAGAGAACAAGCTTGTCCTCAAGCTAGAAATGTGGATATGCCTCTTGAAATTGCACCAAATCTTCCCAAATAGAATCATCACCCAAAAAACCACATCAATGAACCAAAATTTCCCATTTTCCACGACTAAGGCAAGAACGCAACACACAACAAGGAGTAAAAACCACTTTCCCATCTGCAGTGGGAGGTAATTGAGGCAGGTCAGTAGGCAATTGTTCCTTGAACGGTTTAAGAAGGGACACATGAAAAATGTTGCAAAACTTGCAATCTGGAGGAAGAGCCAATTGACATGCAACTGAGCCAATCCGCTTGACTATAGAAAACCACCCATGATATTTAGGGGCAAATTTGTGAAAGAATTGACCAACCATGGACTTCTGTCAATAAGGATGTAGTATAACCAAACAAGAGGACCAAGCATAAACTCAACATCCCGTTGTCCTTTATCATATGTAGTCTTCATATGTTGTTGAGCTTGCTAAAGCTTGGCATGAATTGATTGCAAATTGCATCATGATTCATCAAAGCGTGATCCACAGCATCGACCTTAGAGGAACCAACAACATATGAGAGCAAGTGTGGAGGTGCATGACCATATACTACCTCAAACAGCGATGTGCAAAGGCTATATGAAATTAAGTATTGTAGCAAAACTTTGCCATGGAATCTAGTCCACCCATTTCTTAGGTTGGTCACTTGTAAAACAGCACAAGTACATCTCAATTGTGCAGTTTACCATCTCAGTTTGGCCATCGGATTGTGGATGATAGGCAAAAGAAAAAGCCAGCTTTGTGCCACATAAACAGAAGAGCTGCTTCCAAAAATTACTAGTGAAAAAAGTATCATGATCAATGACAATGGATTCAGGCAACCCATGCAATCGAACCACTTGGTCAAAAAAGAAAATTCAAGCCACAAAAATAGCATTATAAGGATGGGAAAGAGGAATGAAGTAAGCATAAACGGTCAACTACCACCAACAAAACTGTTTTCCCTTTGATTTTGGCAACCCACCAATGAAATCCACAAAAAGGTCAGTCCAGACTTGATTTGGTAATGCTAAAGGCTGAAGTAATCCTGTTGGACTTAGATGCTCAACTTGTTACGCTAACAAACTTGACATAATCTAGAACAAAATTTTTCATACCAACCCAATAAAAATCCTAACGGATGTGCTGTGTAAAGTATTTTGCACCTCTTCATGTGTGCTGTCATGAATAATAGATAGAATAAAATCCACAAGGGAGGAAATAAGGTAAAACATAAACATGATCCTTAAGACCCTTTTTGAGAACCCACGCTGAACCTAATTCACCGGATTCAATCTTGGATTGGAGGCTTTCCAAAACCTCAAATTTTGTATTTCAATCCATATTTCATCAAATATTGAAGAATGCAGCATGGTGATAGCATGAAACAACCTAGTACCCTCCTCATGCCTAGACAAAGCATCTACTGCTACACTCAGGTGCCCGAAAATCAAATCCCATAAGTTTGCTGAGCCAACGTTGCTACGGTGCAATTGTTATCTTTTGGTCTAACAAATATTCAAGGCTATAGTGGTCAGTCCGGACAAGAAAGGAGCGACCCCGCATAAGGGCACCGATGCTAGACTGCTTTAGCCAAACCAATTAGCTCTCGTTCGTAGGCAGACAATCTTAAGTGGCATTTGGGTAAGTTACGGCTAAAAAAAAGCAATAGGACGCCCTTGTTGTTGAAGTATAGCCCTAATGCCATCACCTAAGGCATCACATTCAACCACGAATTCTTCCTCAAAATTTGGCATTTACAATACTGGCCTTTTTAAAAGCCTCAAAATAAGCAATAGTTGTATATGTCCAATGGAATGCATTTTGTTTGATCATACTAGTCAGTGGAACTACAATTTGGCCATAATTTTTTATAAATTTCCGATAATATTCAGCTAGGCCAAGAAAGCCACACAAGGCAGTAATTGATTCAGGGCAAGGCCAATCAACCACAAGTTGAATTTTAGTGGGATCAAAAAATACACCTTCTGCGGAAATGACATGGCCCAAACACTGTTTTTAGGTGTTGAAAATGATCATCCCATGTCCCGTTGTAAATCAAAATATCGTCAAAAAACACAAGGATAAAGCGGCACAAGTGTTTCCAGAATACCTCATTCATTAAGGCTTAAACGATAGAGGGTGCATTACTCAGCCCAAATGGCATGAATAGAAAATCAAAATGGCCATGATGAGTACGAAATGTAGTCTTTTCAACCTCTTAAGGATCCATGCAAACTTGAAAATACCCTGAATGGAGGTCCAGCTTTGGAGAAAAACTGTGCTTGATGAAGCTCATCTAATAATTCATCAATGAAGGGAATGGGAAACTTGTCTCTGGTAGTTTTTTCATTGAGTGCCCGGTACATAAAATTGCAATGTGCCATCATGCTTGCGAACCAATAAAACCGAAAAGAAGAAAGCAAAGCGGCTTGGGCGAATTATTCCCTGCTGCAACATTTGATCACACTACCTTTCAATTTAATCTTTTTTTAGATGGGGATACCGACAAGCTCGGACCACTACAAGTTCTGTTATGGGTTGTAGGCATATGCGATGACACAGTTTCTTGGCAACAACCCTTCTAGTTCGTTGAACAAATCTGAATATTCTTCTAATAAATGTTCTAGTGCCTTGTGCTGGTTGGAACTTGAAGAGAATGGAATTGTAGTGGGTTGGAGGAACGATGGTCATATAAAACTATGGAAGATCCTCCAGTGTGGAAAATCATAATTAAGGCAGCAAAATCCCATACAATTGGACCTAAGGTTTGTAACCACTTGATCCCTAAAATAAGATCAAACCCATCCAATGGAATCACAAAATAATCAGCAATAAAAGAATGGTCAACAATAAAAAAATTGCACTTTTTCCCCATTAACCATTGAAGCAGTCAATTAGATTGAAGGTGAATATCCAGTCCCAGTCAACTTCTAGCATAGAAGTGATAAAGTTGTGTAATGCCAGAATCGACCAAGCTAAGTAAGGAATTATCATTGATTATAGCCCCCAACTGCATCCTATTAGACCCATGTTTCCCAATTAGCGCATGAAAAGATATGGCTAGTTCTGCGAAGTCTTCCTAAATAGTTACATCTAGTTCACAATCAATTTCTAACCAAAAAAGCTTCTTGCACTAGTGACCTAGAACAAACAAATCATCACAATTGTAACATAAGCCCTTAGCTCGCCTTTCCACCATTCCTACCCTAGTTAACTTCTTAATAAATGGGGAGGAAGAATTGCTAGAAATAGATGAATGCATGCTCCCCTAGGTGGTGCTGGATTTTGGAACCGATCTGGTTGAAATTACCAAGACTACTTTT
>CANXYI012013221.1:0-11518 GCA_948208565.1 Hura crepitans
AAGTTTCATGACCAATACTATTGCCTCAATTTATGTGCAAGTGACCCAGCACCACTGGCACACTTTTTGGACCTAGTGGCATTATTCACGGAGCCTTATAACATAGGCATTACAAATAGAGGTAGGAAAATGAATAAAGTGGTGGAGGGAATCCCTTGGTGTGGCGTCAACTTAGGTTGAGTGGGGAGGTTAAGGATGGCTTTGTTTTGCACATGTGGCACTCTCACATGTGCAATAAAAAATATATATGGAGTAAGTGGCATGGTTAGATTATAACACGTGGCGATCTAGTTACCCATATAATTTCAATTTTGTTTAAAACTTCAATAAATTTTAAAAATTATTTTAGATTTCTAAAATTGATCGCTTTATTCCAAAAATCATCGATTATGCCCAGTTTAGGCCTCGTAAAATTTCAGGTCCAAACTCTAATGGTATATAAGTGTATTATTCACTCATTATAATAAGAAATTCTAAAAAAAATATCAAATGATCTCAAAAAATAAAAATTGCTTCACCAATGAACTCAGTGGAATTTTTTATCATTAGGGTATGACATTTTTAGGTCTTTCCGGGCACATCCCAGGTTATTCTCGACATAAGCTCATTTGAGGTTACTATTCATTATTTACTGCCTAAATTGAATTTTGGCTCTATAAAAATTTTAAATTATTTTATTTTCCTCATTTTTTAGATCATCAAAGTTTTATGACTAGTACACAACCTTTCTAGCCTTATAGAGTTATCCCAGCTCTTGGGGAACTCTATTCAAGGCTTAAAGGTACTATTCAAGAGACCTCAATTTATGGCCATTATAATTGTTCTCCTCTTAAGAAATTTCATCCTCAAAAGTACCTAGTGAAAATAAGTGTGCATACTGATCCTTCATCTACTCCTTGCTTTTCCACATGGCCTCTTCTACATTGTGATGTCTCTTGAGCACCTTTACAAATGGAATGAACTTGTTCCACAATTGCTTTAATTTTGTAGCAAAAATCTACACTAATTCCTCTTTATAAGTTAAGTTTAGCTATACTTGAGTATCCTCTACTAATATCATATGGGATGGGTCAGATTTGTATTACCTTAACATTAAGACATGGAACACTTCATGGATTTGCAATAACTCTAGTGGTAAAGCTAGTTATATGCCAATGGCTGCACACATTCTATAATCTCAAAGGGACTAATGAATCTAGGACTAAGTTTCCCCTTCTGACCAAACCTCAATATCTTCTTCCATTGTGATACCTTTAGAAATACTTTTTCACCCACTTCATATTCAATATCCTTCCATTTTAAATTAGCATAAGATTTCTGATGATTTGTGGTAGCCTTTAATCTATCTTTTATAACCTTGACTTTCTTTTCTATACATCTGACCAAGTCAGGTCCCATAATCTTTATTTTCCCCATTTTACTCCAACAAAAAGCTGTCTTACATCTCCTACCATATAATGCTTCATAAGGAGCCATACTTAAGTTGGCATGATGGCTATTATTGAATGAAAATTTAGCTAAAGACAAATATTGGTCCTAACTTCCCTTAAACTCTATAGCATATCTACGTAACATATCTTTTAGTACTTATATCACCCATTCTAACTATCCATCTATTTGAGGGTGAAATACTGTATGTCAATTGAGTACCAAGAACTTCATGTAACTTCTTCCAAAACTTAAAAGTTAATCAAGGATCTTTATTACAAATAATTGCTACTAGTACTCCGTGCAATCTCACAATCTAATCAATGTATAGTCATCCTAACGTATCCAAGGAATAATCCATCCTGACTGGGATGAAATGAGCTATCTTAGTCAGTTTATACACTATTACCCATATAGCATCACATTTACTCTAAGTCATTGGTAGTCCCATTATGAAGTCCATAATCACTTTCTCCCATTTCTATTCCGGTATTACATTTGTATGTAGCAATTTTAAAGGAACTTGATGTTTAGCCTTTACCAATTGACATATCAAACATCTGACCACATATTCAGCCACATCGTATTTCATTCTTGGCCACTAGTAATGAGTCTTCAAATTGAGGTACATATTTGTACTTCCTGGATGTATTGAATAAGGAGCTTCATTTGTCTCTCTTAAAATTTGCATTCTCAGCTTATCTATGCCAAGAACACATAATTTACCATGATAATATAGATATCCATCTTCTCTTAATTCAAACTCAGTGGTGTTCCCCTATTAGACTTTCCTTATAGTTTTAACAAGTTGTTCATCTCTTATCTATGCCTCCTTTGCTTACTGTTTAAAGTCTAGCTTAATTTGCATTTTAGCTAAGATAGCATCCTTCTCTATATACTTGATGCTGACATTCATTGCTCTTATAGCTACTATAAACTTTTGGCTCAATGCATTTGTAACCACATTCACCTTTCCTGGATGGTAATCTATCAAGCAGTCTTAATCCTTTATCAATCCTAACCATCGTCGTTGCCTCAAGTTTAATTCTTTCTATGTGAGGAGATATTTTAGACTCTTATGATCCACGTAGGTATAACATATTTTACCATATAAGTAATCTCTCTATATTTTCAATGCAAGGACAATGGTAACTAATTCCAAATCATGAATAGGATAATTTCTCTCATGATTCCTTAATTGTTTAGAGGCATATGCAATCACCTTGCCCTCTTACATTAAGACATAACCTAGCCTATAGTGTGAGGCATCACTGTAAATAACAAGGTCTTTCCCCTATTTAATTTGAGTAGAGATAGGGGATTCAGTTAAAATCACCTTCAATCTATCAAAGCTTTTATGGCATTTCTCATCCCATTCAAATTTCACATCCTTCCTCAATAACCTAGTCAAGGGTGCCACTATTATAGAGAAACCTTTCACAAACCTTCTATAGTAACCTACCAATCCTAGAAAGCTTCGTATCTCTATCACATTCTTAGGAGGTTTCCACTCTAACACTACTTTAACCTTACTAGGATCTACCTTAATACCTTTTACTGAGGCAATATGGCCTAGGAAGGCTACTACACTTAACCAAAACTCATATTTACAAAATTAGTATACAATTATTTCTCTATCAAAGTATGCATATCATCATTCTAAGATGTTGTTCTTATTCCTCTCATGTCTTGGAATATACTAGTATAACATCAATAAACATAAAAATAAACTGATCCAAATAGGGTTTAAAGATCTTATTCATTAGGTCCATAAAGGTTGCTTAGGCATTAATGAGTCCAAAAGGCATCACTAAGAACTCATAGTGCCTGTATCTAGTTCCACTACATGGGCTAAGTAGGCTTCACTTTCATTATATATAAGTCACCTTGTTATAATAGCTGATATAATATGCACCAGAGTATTTCTCTCACCCATAACTATGACCTCATATCTTTTAGTTGTCTAGAGGGTAAGCCTTTTATGTTTACAATCATCCATAACCTGATGTTCTGATAACTAATCCATACCTAGAATGATATTAGATTCATGAAAGGTTAGTTTTATAAGGTTTGCAGGAATAGTTAATCTTAGATCACTAGAGGATATTGTCTATGTATTTTATTTACCATCACAATCTTTCTATTGAGATTATTAACTTAAATATATACTTCTATAAGCTCAGGTTCTAACCCTCAATCTCTCACTTAGGTAGTGTATATATATGAGTGAGTTAATCCTAGGTCTATTAAAGACAATATTGGTGCATTAAATAAATTAAATCTATCAGCTATCATGTTTAGAGCCTTTGCCTCCATATAGGCTCTGATGGCATACTACCATGTTGGTGCTCGAGCCTCTAACCTAGTTCTCTAGCTACCACTAGGCTAATCATCTTTGGTATGTCTCCATCCTCTACTAGGTGTTGCTGCTAATGTCTATATCGGGGTAGCTTCAGCCTACTTCTATGGATAATCTCTCTAATAATAATCTCTAGTCCTATAGACAAAGCACTCTCCTTCTTTGGCTAGCCTATATTACCCCCAGTGTCTTTTATGAAAAGTCTCACATGTCTAGATTGCTTTCCTGGGTGATGATGTAAGGGCACCAGAGGCCTACTCTAGAGGTCAAGGACTAGAAGCAGAAGCTTACCCTAACCTTTGTGGTTAGATCTACCTCGAGGGCTATTGTACTAATTGAGATTGAGGCTAAGACTCTCTCAATCTCTTACTAGCCCTGGATATTATGTTGGTCTAGCAAATTATGAATGGCTTCTTCTAATATAACTCCCACTTCTCTTGTAGTATCTCTTCCATGTCATAGGCTACTAACCCCAAAGTTATGAAGTCTCTAATCTTCAAAGTGGCTATCTTCATCTGTAATTCCATATTGAGGCCTTTCTAAAACCTCTTACACCTCTCTTCCTTGGTAGGAATGAACTCCTCTACATATCTCCTCAGTCTTACGAAGTCTTTCTCATATTTAGATATAGATCTCCTACCTTGTTTCAAGTCTAAAAAATCCTATCACTTTTTGCCTTTATATGATTTAGGAATGTACCTCTTTTTAAACTCTTATAGAAACCATTCCTAAGTTATCTCATCTATAGAAACTTTTCTCTTTCTTATTGTATCCCACTAGTGGTAAGCTTCCTCCTAGAGGAGTGAAGTAGTACACTTTAGACTCTCCTCTGCTGTATAGTCCAACTGCTTTAGGATCCTTAGGGTCCTCTCTTGCTAGTTCTCTACTTTAGTAGCATTATCCTCCCTGGTGCCCAAAAAATCCACAGCTCCCATTTTCTTAACATTTTCAAAATAAGTCTTTTATGGTGGAGTTAGAGGTGGATGAGGTATAGAAGCTGGTGGAGATGGTGGATCTGGTGTTGATGTATGCCTTAGTAACTCCACTATTTGCTACAATAGGGTTAGTGAGGCCTAAGTATAAGGCTATGCCTAGTGTTATGGCTAGTGGGCAGCATCACTAGGCTCTAGAGTGGCCGCACTAACCTTAAGCCCATGAATCATAGTAAGACCATGGTTGGCTACCTCTTGGCCTCTATTTGGTGGGGCCTATTCATTCATCTTATCACTAAAAAATAATAACCTATTAGCCTCATGCAATGTAGCTTTATTAAAATTACAGAATCTTAGACAATGGCACTCATGTATACTAAGCCTAGAAATGCCTAAACCCACTTTGATGCCATCAAATGTATCACCCCTTACCCATTCACTAATAAAGTAAACAAGGAAAGCCACTTCCTGCTAGTCACCAATCCTTATATTTCCATAAGCCTCATTCATTCAACACTTATGACATTACTTATTTTATTTATTTATTCAGGTGGTTTTCCAAATATTCCCATAAAGCTTTCTTATAGTGATTATATTTATCTAAAAAATATATATTTTATGCCTATTGTCCATTTTACAGAAATTTGGGTAGCATAACGACTACCCGGGTAACAAACCCTAATGTATACACCTATAAAAAAACACTTCTAAAAATATACTTCACTTATTTACCATCTCCAAGGCCCTTCTAGTCCCCATATATCATAGCATCATAGTGCACAGCCATCAACACATAAGGCCTCAGGTCTATAAAAACCAGAGAAGACAAATAATTATATCATCCCACATATTCAGTAATACATCAGTCACATAATTTATCTATCTCTAGTGTTTACATTACTATGCCCAATCACACATACATACATGAGTGCCATACTATAACATCATCAAAAAATTTAGAAATAATACCTTTATAATATCTATCTACTATGCTATAAAATGACACTAAGGTTGGATAGATACATTATGAATGACTTATGCATCATAACACCGATACATTGAGTACATAGCTCAATGGTGAATTTAATACAATGAAAGCATGTCATGCATATATACAAGCAACATACAGATGATGGGTCATAATGCAACATGTAGAAGCAATCTCAAAAAATAATATTAATTTATTCATTTGACTCCTTATTTAAATTTTTGGTGTCATGTCATTATTAAATTTTCAATGTTTCCATTATATAACTATTATTTGTATTAAATATCACCAATTCTTTATTGTCATTAACCTTATTATTCAATTTTGCATTTATGCTAGTACTAGATAGATAACACTTTAAGGCATAGGATAAAAAGGGAATTTAGGCTGTACAGTGGCCCATATTCTAGACCTTGATAGCTGCACCTGCCTAGTGTAATGGTCCTACCTCAAAACCATTGTGGCTATACCCATATAGTGTAGTGGCCTATCTCAAGAGCTCAGTAGCTGCACGTACCTACATAGTGCAGTGGCCCATATCTCAAACCATAGTGGTTGCACCTATATAGTGCAGCGGCCTATATCAAGACCTCGATGGTTGCACTTGCCTAGTGTAGTGGGTCCTTCTTAGAATCACCGTGGCTGCACCCACATAGTGCAATGGCTAGCATTATGTCTTTGGTATTTGCACCCACCATTACAATAATCCACAAAATAACCCCAAAGGCACAACAACTTTAGCAATTACGAATCCCTAGTTGATCAGTCAACTAATCAAATGGGCATCTAACTATTAGGCAAGCTCTATTATTTATTTATTTCTTAGTTACATATCATTTATTTTCTTTAAATTTATCTCATACCATATAACTTTAGGTCATTATTGCACATACATTTTATTAGATGGTTGCAGGTCATTTTACATAAGGTGCACTATTCATATGATCACTTTTCACTATTTATTTAGTCATTTTCACTATTCATTTGGTCACTTCCATATGCCTCACATGGCATTTTTCATCACAATTTATGCCATTGCAATCTCATAATGTCCATATTTCATCCACCATGAAATTTTCTCATGATTAACATAATTTTTCCACTAAATGCCAATATATTAAATCACTAATTATATACCACTTTGTGTCCATTGTGTATCATTATTTTAATTCTCAATGTGAATTTTCCCGTACACCAAACCATTTCCATATTTTACCTTAATTCATCATCTTGCATTTATTCATAACCATGTACTCATTTTCTCACATTTTATGACATATACGTGTTATACATCACATTTTCCACCATATTACATTATGATCACATATCACGCAGACATGCAAATGCCTTGACATACATGTCATGCATTCGACCATGCATACATCTCCTATATGCAGATATTTTTCCCATCCAATTTAGATATATATCATGATTATGACATCAATCACACATAATAGAATGCTAATTTCAATAAAACATGCATACATATGCACATATCAACACTTCTATACACAAGTTTATGTACAAACACATGTATTCACATCATGGCATGCATTCATGGCATTAAATTCACATACCTGAGGTAGCCTTATACCTTTCTTCACCACTTTACTGCCTTAGAATCTTAGTTCTTCACTATTTCTTCTCTCACCTACATATAAAACCCTAATCTTAGAAAATCATATAAAATCTTAGAAAGCTCCAAATATGGTTTTTCTTAGAATTATTAAGGGTATTTGAACACAAAAATAAAAATGAAGACGAGAACACTTACAGCCCAAAAGAGCACTATTCACTCTATATTCATATCTTTTATTTGAGGCATTTTCTTGTAATTCTGAGGCTAGATATGGATTTTAGGTGTCATAGAGGTTCATATAAGAGAATTGAGGTAGGAAAATGAAGAAAATGGTGAAAGGAATCCCTTGGTGTGGCGTCGGATTAGGTTGAGTGGGGAGCTTAAAGATGGCTTGGTTTTACACATGTGGCACTCTCACATATGCAATAAAATACATATGGAGTAAGTGGCATGGTTAGATCGCGACACATGGTGATCTAACAGCCCAAATAATTTTAGTTTTGTCTTAAACTTTAGCAAATTTTAAAAATTATTTTAAATTTCTAAAAATAATTACTTTTAATCCAAAAATCCTTGATTATTCCTCCTTAGGGCATCATAAAATTTTAGGTCCAAACTCTAATGGGAAGTAGGTGCACTATTCTCTTACTATAATAAGAAATTTCAAAAAATATCAAATGATCTCAAAAAATTAAAATTCCTTTACCAATGACCTCAGTGGAATTTTTGACCTTCAGGGTATGATATTTTTAGGTCTATCTAGGCACATCTTAGGTCATTTGCGACACAAGCTCATTTAAGTTTACTATTCACTTGTTTACTACCTAAAATGAATTATTGGTTCTACTAAATTTTTAAATCATCTCATTTTCCCCATTTTCTATCCCATCAAAGTTTTATAACTAGTACACAACCTTTTTAGCCTTATAGAGGTATCCCATCTCCCGAGGAACCATATTCAAGCTTTAAAGGTACTATTCATGAAACCTCAATTTACGAGCATTACAAGCTTCATGATCCCCCTTACTGTAACTCTTGTTCTTCCTAATGGTACCTTGTGCTTGTGAGCCTTTCTATTTCTGACCTAAGGAAAAGGAACCATTACCTTATCCATGTCCTCTCTTATTCTATCCCTTATTCTTTTTGTTATGATTTTGTGAATTAATATCATCCAATTCCATGGCAATAAATAATAGTTAGAGAAATCCTTGATCCACCTAGGTTTCACATGAGATTTGATACTGTGGTCTAAACCATCTTGAAATTGCTTACCTCTCACAACTATAGTAGAGAACTTATCTTTAGCATAATTAATCATCTTAAGAAATAAAGTCAAAGACTGACAACTAGTGTTGCCTAAGATACATAAACTCTTTGCATCTTTCCTCTCTAAAAGTATTACTAATGTACCTCTTATGAAACTTTGCTTGAAAGAACTACCAAATAATGGCCTTTGCAGGTTTTTTTTTCTAATAAGTGTCTTTCACCAATTATAGGCTTCTTCCTAAAGAAGAGATATAGCACAAATTAAACTCTTCTAATCTGAGTGTCCCATCTGCTATAGAATCTATGTTGTCTTCTCTAATAAATATTTTGCCACTACAAAATCTTCCTTTTTAAAGCCCTTAAACATTTCAACTTTATTTTTCTAAAGGCTTTTAAAAACATTTCTCCTCTTAGGCTCTAATGGATGCACTAAAAGTTGCGATAGTGGCATATTATATAACATCCTAATATCTAATAGATAATTGGTTAAGATACAGGATGTCATAGGTGACATCGCTCACTCGATCTAGTTATGGAATCTAAATGAAAGACAGCTCACATCTTTAACTATCATATTACCCATACATCTGATATCTCTATTGATAAATATTAAAAATATTATTATTATCTACAAACACATATTTATAATCATGTAATCTTAAACATAATAAATTCATATATACATGAGTGCTAATCTATTATCATTTCTTACTTGCTTTCATGTGATGCCAAATAGAACTCATTAACTTATGCTACTTTGCTTAAGGTTGTAACCTAAACTCCTATTTACTACTTATGAACCAACAAAAGCCAATACGTTGAGATTCTCAATGGTGTATTCAATAAAATATATGTGTAACATGTAATAAGTACACATCATAAATATAATAATATTTACAATTATAACACTTATATGTTATAACAAAAAAGATACATATAAAGAAAACATGTTTAACATTCATTTAAAATGCATAGGTATAAGGCCACACAACATAAGTGATTAACCCTTTTTATAATTAAAAATATAATCTTTATCATAATTCTCTTATTGATTAGTGTTTAAGATTAAATCTTTTAGCTTATTTAATTATATTCATAACTAATACTTAATAATTTCTTAAGTAAGTGTAACACTAGTACCGGGTCTCTAAAGGTTCCTAATAATAGGTGCACTTATAATCTAGACACCCATCCTATTGATCCTTCATACATCAACATCTTATGGACCTCAGGCCCTATATTCACTATCAATATAGAATTTATGTCAATAGATCATACAAGTTTCTATTCATTTACACTAAAGCTATTTATACAAATTTATAATTTAAATAGATTACAAAACCAATGCAGCTTCTAAGCATGCTAGATGCAGAACCTACAGCTATTACATGAGTGCCATTACATATGACAAGTCAAGTAAAGATTATCACCCTTATTGATTCTGCTGCTACACTGCACCCATCTTAAGGCTATCCTACTGTTCCTATTTGCCTACGCACCAAAACATTGGTATGCTGGGTATGAAACTCAAAGGTGAATTTAATTAATTAAAAGTATATCTCACCTGTTACACACATGTAGTTTAATATATCCATTTTACAAGTTCATACACATGAAGGTTAAATGAAAATATATCTTCCTTTGCATTAACTTTTAAATTATTCTAATCCTTTAACAAATTAACTAGATTAAAGTCGTTGCACTAATTTTATCAATTGGTTTATATAGCAAGTTAACCCCTTATGTTAAGGTTAAAGGAGACACAAATTCTACTAACATTATGCATACATTATATACTTTTCTTATATTGTATTTCCCAAACACTCATAGGTATGTCGATCTATCAATCTCCATTAATTATTTTCTTTGGCTCACTCAGATTTCCTTCACTTATATTATGGACATCATATTCATTCAACTAGGTAATCAATTAAAAGGAATAATACTTAAGTTTATATTAGGCCCCACTAAGTGGACTACACTTTAATACATTAAATCTAGAGGGAATAATTAGTGCAGTGGTCCTCATTTTCGATTTATGCCACTGTAATGACCTAAGTGCCATAATAGAGATCAATTATAGCCTCTCTAGACACAAGTATTGTGTGACATAATGGAGATCAGCCCGTGGGCCTCCCTAGCCATAAATAATAATGTATAATTGGGTAACATGATGGAGATCAATCAGTAGACCTCTCCAGCCACAAACAAATAATCTCAAAGTTTGGGTGACATAATAGAGATCAGTTCGTAAACCTCTTCAGCCACTAATAAATAATCTCAAAGACTAGGTGGCATAATAGAGATCAATTTGCAGACCTCTCCAATCACTAGATAAACTAGCAGTTGCAAAACCCTAAATTAACTGGTCAACTTATCTAGTGGGTGTCTACTAATAGGCCATTAATCCTCATTTCATGTCTATTCCTTTACTTATCATCTATTTATAATATTCTTGACTCAAAAATAGATAGTTGTTAACTTTATTTGATAGTCAACTCTTATCCCAGATAGTTACAAGCCAGCCGTCAAAATTTTTCATTTAGTTTATTACTAATCATCATATAATTATATTTAGAAGTGCTTAATAGTTAGATACATATTTGTTTTAATAGATGAAAATTTACTTGAGTAGTTATAGATCATATATAGGCCTTATCGTACAATTTTAAAGCTATTTTTATAAGTCTAACTTGAATTCAATTCATAAACATGTTCAGGGCTATTTATTTACTATTACAACTTGTTATGTATTAACTTTATTAGCAATGCTTTAATTAAGTCTAGAATAGTCCTTTTCTTAAGATAGCTATAAGTCACATCTCAAGTACTTACCACTATTATAGGCCTATAGCCATTAATGTCCCTATCATGTTCATAGGCCTATAGCCTTTATATTCTAGGCATCATTTCATGCTTTATGCCATGTTAACAGTTAGCCCTCATAGGCTCAAATGTCTTAATTT
>CANXYI012013308.1:0-10727 GCA_948208565.1 Hura crepitans
TCTCTACATATAGTGAGTGAATAGTAAACATAATTGTCATTAGAGTTTGGACTTGAAATTTTATAGGCCTCTTAATGGCCACAATTGAGGATTTTTGGCACTAAAATGAATATTTTTGGAGGTCTAGAAAAATTATTAAAATTTTTCAAAATTTAAAGAGAAATTAGAATTATTTGGGTTGTTAAATCACCATGTGTCACAATCTAACCATGCCACCCACTTAATATAATACCTCACACATATAAAAGAGCCACATGTGTAAGAGCTTACCATCTTCCTCCTCCCCCAATATCCTAAAGTCGATGTCATCTATATAATTCCTTTTCCCTTTTTCTTCATCCTTCTACTCTAAGTCACCACCAAAACTCATATGATTTATATAAAAACATACCTCCACAACCTCTAGAACACACTCTAAGTGATAGAACTCAAAAATATTAGCTCAACTAGGAGAAATAAAGATAGAGTGAATAGTGCCTAATTTACGTGTAAGTGGGATTTTCTTATTTTTTATTTTTATTTGAGTTATCCTTTGTAATTCTAAGAAAAAAACCATTTTTAGATTTTAATTTAGAGCTTCATAGAATTTTATAAAATTTTTTAAGGGTTAAGGTTCCTTCTATAGGTATAAGAAAGAGTGGTAAAAAAGGAAGGGAGAAAAGACCCTAAAGTGGTGAATAAAGGTGTTTTCACACCCTAGGTATGTGAATGTGATGTAATAGATACATGCCATGAAGTGTTTGTATGCGTGTGTATATGTATATGTGTATGGAAGTGTGAATGTGTGCATGTATGTACATATTTGTGTGAAGAAATCATACCATTAGGCTTGTATGATAGAATAATGATGTTGTGTATGCCATTTGGGTGAAGAATGCATGTGTATGTGTGTGAAGTCCATGTGGCTGAATGGTATGTTATGTGACTATGGCATGTGTATGTATGTATGGGGTATGTTAATTGTGTGCTCATAATGAAAATGTGGTATATATTATGTTTGTGGTATGAAATGTGATAAAGGAAATGAATGATAATGGATAAATAAATGATATGTTAGTTTAAGGTAATATGTTAAGGTATAGTTATGTATAGAAAATGATAACTATGGTTAAAAATGAAATAATGTGTATATTTGAAATTTGAAAAAGGATATATGTGTGGGAGAGGATAAAAATTGGCATGAAATTAGTACGTCATAAATGTATATTATAAGGATGTAAAATAGATTGTCAACCAAGTGAACTGAAGTGGGGATATTGACACTTTAAGAATATGATAAAGTGGAAATATGACTAAAAGAACAGTACTTCTTGCATAAAATGACTCATAATTTTGAATTATATGTAAAGGGATAAATGACCTTTAACTACATCAATAAATAATAAATATAAATTGGCTCATCAGTTAGACACCCACTAGATGAGTTAATCGGTTAGCTGCTAGGGATATTGGTCCTTTTAAGGCCATTACCTATATGATTATGATGGCAGGTGTAGCTATTAAGGTCCTAATATTAGGCCCTATACACCTGGGTATTAGAAGCTTTACGAACTAATCCCTATTACCCATTTGATGTATTAGTGGATATTAGGAGGTCCCACGGTGTTGATCCCTGCTCTCCACCTGAGACATGTTGCTGATGATGACTGGGATATTGGGAGGTCCCACAGGGCTAATCCTTACTACCCCCTTGTAGATATTAAGAGGTCTACGGATAGATCTCTACTATCTGTTAGTCCGGTATTGGGAGGTTCCAATGAACTGATCCTTACTATCAGACATGGTAAGTGTAGCTACCGAGGTCCAAAATATAGGCTCTTGCATAGCCTGGATCCCATTATCCAGTGCCTTAAAGTGTTGTCTTTCTAATATGGCATACACATAAAATTAAACATGAAAAATAGCAATAACAATAATAATATAATGTAAGATGGAAAAATTGATTGAATAGTAAATCACTGGTAAATAAATCATAGGATGAAAAAATAATTTAATAATATTTTATATTAATAATTCTACGTGCTGCATTATACATTTATACCATGTGTTTTATGTGAATGTATGAATGACATGCACATATTACATTAAATTCATCACTGAGTTTTATACTAAGCGTTTTGATGTTCTGATATGTAGGTTGTAGATAATAGTAGTAGTCCAACCTTAGCAATTATAGTGTGACATATCAACTTTTGAGGGTACCATTTATATAATTTTGAATGGTCTTATAGTAGTGGCACTCATGTGTAGATAAGGGTTGGACTTAACTAATGTAGTTAAATATTTTAATTACTGAATGACTATCAGAAATAACTATTTATATAAATGGTTAGTTATATAATTTGACTATTTGTGTGTTCTTAAAGGTTGTGGGCCTGAGGCTTAATGTACTATGACTGTGATGTCACATAACATTAGGGGACCAGAGGGGTCTAAATGTTGATGGATGTGTTAGAAGTGTTTTTTTGCAGGTTTAAATTTGGGGTTTATTACCCAGGTAGCTATATGCTACCTAAATTTTTGTAAATAAATTTATGTTCGGTTAGATGGTTTTTAGGGTTTGTTACAATCAATATAATAAGGAGATAAAATAGGAATAAAGAATTAATCAATATTCATTTGCTAAATACACATAATCATAAGTGTTAAATGAATAGGGGTTGCAGCAATATCAGGATAGGTGACCAGTGGGAAGTAGCATCGCCTATCGGGTTCCTTCAGGAATCAAGTAAAAGTGTTACATTTGTTCACCTCAAAGAGGTCAGACAAATATAACTCATCAAAAAACAAATTATCAATTTAGCTATGGTTGGATATATTTTTTCAGTTGCTGCAAAAGTGGGAAAGATCTTTTCCTCTAATTGTTGAACATGCTTTAGGTCTCCTGATTCCCAATATATGACATCTACAAATATCTCGAACTTAAGCTTGTAACTACTAATTATCATCATTGGCTCTAAGTCCCATCATACTTAGTCTTCCCTTGCTTCACAAAGTGATCTCCTAGGCTATTCCTTTTTTCCTTATGGTTATCCTTTAGACTTGGGTCATACCCTAGTCTTTTAGTGTCTTTTTGGTTTTTAATCTATAATGGTTTTGTTATCCCCTAAAGGTTCCTACCTAAGCTAGCTTATAGTAAAAAGTTTATTCTTTTCATGATTTTGGACACTATGAAGTCCATGTAATCCTTATATATCCTAATAACATGGAACCCGTTGAATGGTTGGTTTGCAATGGCAAGAGTAAACACTGCATGGTCGAGTTCTGCCTTGATTATGATTAAGCTACCTTCATATGGGAACTTAATAATTTGGTGTAGAGTTAAAGGGAGCCCCCAACTTATGGTACTAGGGCTATCCAAGTAGTACTAAAAATGTGGTCGGGATGTCAATAACTGTGAATTCAACCTCATCGACAATAGGCCTCTCCTAGACCTCAGTGGTGAATAAGCCTTTAGCCTATCTTCATCTATCATCATAAGGTTTAATGGTCATGCTAGAGGGATTTAGATCTTCCTTTTTAATACCTAAACCTGGTAGGATTTTGACTAAGCACACACATAATGATGACCTATTATTTACCATGGCACACCCTATTTTCTTCCCATTTACCTCGGCTTTAATGAAGAGTGGCTGGTTGTGTTCTATTTCTTATAATGGTAGGTCCTCATTTAAGAAGATGAAAATTCTAGTTTCCTAGTCTTCATGACTTGGACTAGCTCTTCTAGTGTAGTAGTGGTAGATACTAAAAATTGTCCTATAGCTTCAACTACTTTTTATCTATGGAATTACAAAGACATGAACAGATCCCATATGCTAATGTGGGCCTAGGTTTTCTTTAGCTATTTCAATACCCTATCATTTTTATCTTCTTTGGTTTCAATCTCTTTTTTTGGAAGGTTACGATCATTTTTCTCTAACTTTTTAATCGTATCTCACTTAACCCATATTTCCTCTCTCTTACCCTCTTAAGGATCTTTATCAGAAGATCCATCCCAAAAACCTTTACTCTCCCTAAGCTCACTTTCACTTTCACTCTCATAAAAGCCAGTCATAAGGATGGCCTCACTTGCTCTTACCCCCTCACTTATCTCAAGGTTAAATCCTAGATATCTTCAGCACATACTCTTCAAGCAATCTTAAGTTGAGAAGGCATAAGGTTTGATAATGTTTGGGATGTGGGTTTGACTAGGCCTTCGGATCTAGTATCTACTTAGTGTCTATTAACTCTTATATAACTTTTTTAAGGAGCTTGCAACTATTCGTAAGGTGGCCTATTCTCTGATGGTAAGCGTAATACTGATCATGCCTATGATTAGGAGGTACAGGACTATACTGAGGTTAATGTTGTAGAGGTTGAATCTTGCCTTCTTTGACCAGTTTTCTCAAACACCAAGACAATGACTTTTCTAGATTGGAAAAGAGTTTACCTTGAATAGCATTTACATTTGTGATCTTGGTGGTGCACCCAGTGTTATTATTGGACTAGCTTGAATTGCTTATCCTCTTAAATCCCTTATTTTGATAGGCCATTTTCAAGTCAATGGCGATATGCTTTAATTGTTCCCAAGTAGTAATGCCTTTGGTTGCGAGCTCACTATTCATGCAGCTGTTAGCATTTTGGATGAACATCTTTATTTGGTCAATGTGATCAGGCTTGTTTCTCATCTTCAACACCTCAGCTCTCTATCATTTAAAGTAGTTTGATAAGGTTTCATTGGGTTTTTGTCTTCCCAATTCTATATCTTTTAGAGTTACTTCAATGCTAGCATTGTTAGAATATTATCTACTAAAGGCCCTTGCTAGCTTAACCCAATCTTCTTTAACTCTCCTCTATTGGTAATGGTACCAATCTAAAGCTTGGCTAGTAAGAGGCATACTAAACATGCTTAGTATTTGATCTTCTAAAAGGCTAGTAGCTCTCATAGCTACAATATACTGCTTCAAGTGGGTCCTTAGATTAGTGGTGCCTTCAAACTTGCTTAGGTTTGGCATTTTCAATTTATGGGGAATAGTATGATCCAACCTCAAACTAATGTCATCTAGATCAATGTCCTTCCCTCTAGTGACAAGCTGACTCATAGCTTTCATTTTCTCATTTAGCTTTTTGCTCTGATCATCTTTGATTTGTATAGGTAGAGGGACCCTATTATATGTATTCTTGACAAGAGGAATGTCTCCATTGGACACCTAATCATCTACTTATCTACTACCTCCTTTCCTTTGTGAGCGTAGAAGTCTAGCCCTCTTCTTTTTGAGCATGCATAGTGGACATGGCATTAGTAAATACTACTATCATCCTCCTTTTCATCTCTCTCATAGCCTCTATTAGCATGGATTTGGTGATAACTTTATCAGTAGTCATGGGTCCTCTCTTAGGTGGGATTGGTGCTTTGTTGTTGGTTCTACAATGGCACTTGCCTACTCTTTTCCACTGAGTTGTGAATGACGGATCAATGATGGCTTATAAAACAAAGGGTTAGTATGTGATGCATGGCCAATATACTTATGGTGCATGATGCATGGTATACATGTGATGTAGTATAGACAAACACAAGTAGTAAACCTTCCAACCTTATTTCTCTCACACACATGGTTAAGCCATTCCTTACCTAAGTGGGGTTACCTAAGCATCAGTGAGGGACACTTAGGTTCAATTATGGGCTTAAATTAAGCCTAATAATCTCTCATATTTAAAGCACATGCCAAGATAGGGGCCTATAACATTTAAGTCTAATTTGAAGTGAAATTAGGCTAGGGCTATTCTAGATAAAAGGCACATTAGAATTAGCCCCACTTCAAATAAGGTTAAATGTAATAGGCCTATATAGCAGTCATAATGCAATTACAAACACTTAGGGTCATATAACCTAAGGGAAGTTGCTAAGCTTAACTATATGGGCTTCACAATTTGGTCTGAAAAGGCATTATAGTTCCCATAAGAGGGCATCCCTCCTAAGGGGTCTTTCTAATCAAGGATAATAATGATCGGTTAGTTCACCATTCAATATACCCGAAGTTACTAGGCTTGTGAGTGATGGATATGCTAGCAATTCCTTATTCTTGAATAAAAAAATAGGGTTTATGGTTTACAACACCATCTAAGTTAAAAAAAAAGGGACATTTTATATAAGATGAAATACATGAGACCTATTAAAATTAGAATATTAGAAGGCATATTATTTAGGCACTTTTGGATTTAATTCTTATCCCCAGTGGAGTCACCACTGTAGATTTTTATTGAACTAGGGATGAGGCAGTTAGTGTTTAGAGTCGCCACCTGGCTTTACACCAAGAAACTAATATTTTTCCTAGAAAGGGTTTAGAATCAGATCTTATTGATGCCTCAATAATATAACTTCCTTTATATTCTAACATTTATCAATCTCATATCATGTAAGCAAGCATTATAATGAAAAGCATACATGTCACCTTTTCATATAAAGAAAATAAATTGCAACATTCAAAATGTACAACAAAGCATAAATATAAATTAAGCATTCACAAATTAAATTATTCATTAATGGTTATTTAACTTGACAACTGCTTATAATTTCAAAGGAATTGACAGTAATTGCCTAACTCCTATCTCTAGGAGATTGGCCATTTGTTAATATATATTTTTCATGTGACTTTTATTAAGAAAAACTCAAAACCATTTTATTGATAAAATATTGATTAATTATGTAAAAAAATCATTGATGTGAGGTTAGGCTTTTTCATGTAAAAAAGTTGTTAAACTATCTATTACAACCTAAAAATAAGCAAAAGAGATAAAAAGGTACAAAACTAAATAAGTAAATAGGGAATAAACACTTTGTCCCACTTCTGCATCACTACATCTTTGCGAACTCAGTATGGTCCTTGGACTATGTTTGTGCAGACTATAAGATGCCATAATTGATATGTCCATCCAGACCTCATATCCAGCATGAATGGTCAATCTCACACAACTCAAGAGAAAAATGATTAGTGACACAAACAAAGGTCCATAAGGACCTAATAATAATACCAAATGAACTAATAACAATATGTGTAACAAATGTACATATAGATATGAATGATCATGGAATATACATAAAAAACTATTATGAATAAGAGAATAACTGACTAAACATAGAAAGGAGAATATAATTTTACCACAATTAAATCTATAAGGACCATAATTCAAAGCAGGTGTCTATGTGCACTACACTCGTGAAAAGGAGTCCATGCGGACTATCATATGAAATGAATATTCTAAAAACACATATCCACATAGACTACACTTCTCATGAAAGGGAGTCCATATAGATTGAACATTTATTGTAGAATATCAATGACATACATATTAAAGAACAAAATGATTATAAGATATCACAAAAATGTAAATACAAAACCATATCATGTAATAGAATGTGTAAAATTGAGTACAAGAGACAAACATAAAATAATTATCAGATAATGGTTTGTACAAACCTCGTATGAAAAATGTATTCAAATAATGGAATCGTGCAGACCTTATCAATCATTAAAATAAGTCCATGTGAATTTAGGTGTCCATTCTAGAAAGTAAGTATGATTACAATTTTTAGTGAACGATTAAAATATGGTGAAACTAATTTAAAAAGTTAACCTACTCCTATAATTGACATGGGGATTATATAGAATTAGCTCATATGTTGACTAATCACAAGAGATCCTTAGTTATAGCAATGACATGAATAAAATGAATAAAGATGAAGAATAAAAGAAGCCTCAGATCTTACCTTGTAGTTATCACTAAGCAATAAGAGAAAGGTTAGATTTTGAAAGAACAATTATTTAGGTGTGGTTTTAGGATTAGTAAAGTGAATCCTACTTTGGTATCTTTGCCTTAGACTCTCAAAATTTTGAGTTTTAATTCATAATGAATGCCTCTGTTCTCCCCTTAGAAAGGGTATTTATGGGGTTTTTTGCTAGCTCTCTTGTCCAGAAGGACGGAAGTTCTAGTAGGATTAGGAATTAGAGTCTAATTAAGAAAACTAAGTTTTTAGAAGCTTTTTAGTGATAGGTCCATATTGACTTAGGCTTTGGTTTATCCCAGTAGACCATGGGCTGTGGACTTTGTTCTTCTAGGCTGGGTCTATATTAGTCTATGTAGACTGGCTTTTGGTTTATCCTAGTGGACTATAGGCCATGTGTAGATTTTATTGTATTTTATTGAGGACGAGAGTGGTTAGAGTTTGGAGTTGCCACTTGACTTTACACCAGGGCAACTGATCTTTTGCCTAGAAAGGGTTTGAAATCAGATCTTATTAATGCCCTTATAATATACCTTTCTTTATATTTTAATGTTCATTAATCTTGTATCATGTGAGCAAGAATTTATTTAAAACATTTATGTCACCTTTTCAATTAGAGAAAATAAATTGTAGTATTGAAATATACAACAAGCATCAATATGTATTCACATATACGAATTGAGTCATTTATTAGTGGTTGTTTGACCTGACAATTACTCATAATTTTGTAACTCCCAACTCTAGGAGATTAGCCTTTGTTAAAGTACATTTTCCATGTGACTTTTATTAAGGAAAACTTAAAACCATTTTATTAAGAAAACACCAACTAATTATGTAGAAAACCATTTGATATGAGGTTAGGCTTTTAGCATGTAAAATAAGTTATTATTCTACCTATTACAACCTAAAATAACCAAAAGAAGTAAAAGTACAAAACCAAATGAAGTAGTTCATAGCATATAATAAGTCTCATCTATATGTTGTCAAGTCCATGCAGATTCAATATACCTCCAACCTAAGTCCGTATGGACTATAACATATCATGGCTAATATGTCTATCCAAACTCTAATTTAGTAAGAATGGTAACTTTTACATAACTTAAGGAAAGAGGTTAGTAATACAAATAATGGTATGTGATGACTTAAGAGCAATAACAAATAGAATGATAACAACTTATGTGATACAAACATGTATGATCATGATGCATGCCTAAATGATGATTATAACTAAGAGAATGAAGAATTGATTATGCAAAGAAAAACATGAAGATAAATACAGATATTCATAAGGACTGGAATTTAAAACATATGTCCGTGCAGACTACACTCCTCATGAAAGAGAGTCCATGCAAACAACAAAATAGAATAAACATGCATAAAATATATATATCCATGTAGAGTACAATCCAATTAGTTCACTATTTAATATGCTCAAAGGTATGAGGCTTGTGAGTGATAGATATGCTAGCAATTCATCAATAAAAAATGGGTTCATGGTTTGTAACACCATCTAAGGTAAAAAGAGACACATTTTTATATATGATTAAATGAATAGGACTGATAAAAATTAAAATATTAAAAGGTATATTGTTTGGGCATTTTCGAATTCAATTTTCAATCCCCAATGAAGCTGCCACTGTAGAATTTATTATATTTTACTGAGGATAAGAGTAGCTAGTGTTTGGAGTCACCACCTGACTCTATACTAGGAACACTAATCTTTTGCCTAAAAAGGGTTTAAAATAAGATCTTATTAATGCCCTTATAATATACCTTCCTATATATTTTAATATTTATCAATCTTGTATCATACAAGCAAGCATTTATTTAAAACATTTATGTCACCTTTTCACTTAGAGGAAATAAAATTGCAACATTGAAATATACAACAAGTATTAATGCATATTGACAACCAAAAATAGAGTCATTTATTAAGGATTGTTTAACCAAACAATTACTCATAATTCTATAGGAATTGGTAGTAATTGCTCAACTTCCATCTTTAGAAGATTGGCCTTTATTAAAATACATTTTCCACGTGACTTTTATTAAGGAAAACTTAAAACAATTTTATTAAAAAAATACCAATTAATTATGTAAAAAACCATTTGATATGAGGCTAGGCTTTTAGCATGTAAAACAAGTTATTATTCTACCTATTACAACCTAAAATAACCAAAAGAAATAAAAGTACAAAACCAAATGAAGTAGTTTATGGCACATAATAGGTGTCGTCTATATGTCGTCAAGTCCGCGCAGACTTAATATGGCTCTAGTTTATGCTCATGGGGACTGCAACATGTCATGGCTAGTATGTCTATATAGGCCTTCAATTCAGTGAGAATGGTCACTCTTACATAACTCAAGGAAAGAGGTTAGTAATATAAATAATGGTCTATTAAAACCTAAGAGGAATACCAAATAGAATTATAACAACTTGTGTGATACAAACATGTATGATCATGATGCATGCCTAAATGATGATTATAACTAAGAGAATGATAAATTGATTATGTAAAGGAAAACATAAAGATAAATATAAATATTCATAAAGATTGGAATTCAGAACATATATTTATGTGGACTACACTCCTCATAAAAGAGAGTCCATGCAGATTACAAAATAGAATAAGCATGGATAAAACATATACATTTATGTGGACTATGATCCTTATGAAAGGGAGTCCATGAGAACCTCACATTAATTCCAAAATATCAATATACATATTAAGGCATAGAATAATTATACAACATGATAACATCACACAAATATGTCAATATGGTAAATAGGATACGTTGAAACATAGTATACAAAGCAAAATAGAAAACTATTATCGAACATTGGTCTGTACAAAATTCATATTATATACATATTCAAATAATAGGTCTGCGTGAAGCTCACATTTATTAAAATAGGTTTATGCAGACTTAGTTGACAATTTTAGAAAATAATGCGATTACAATC
>CANXYI012013467.1:0-14830 GCA_948208565.1 Hura crepitans
TTTTCTTGTAACGAAACTTCAAAAAAAAAAGCTGTTAGGAATGAAAATCTAGAAATAAGCTTCCTAAGCAAAAATTAGGCTTAGGGTAGGGTGAAAACTGAAAGGTAGTCTATCCTAAAAGAAGTAACATGAAAACCTATAAGAGCATGTTACTTTTAGAAATAAAAATGAGAATGAATACTTGAAGAAGAAGATAATGACTCATGAAAGAAGTTCAAATTCCTAGAATTTAAAGCATCTAAAACCATAAATAGTCTTAGTAAGTATAAGCAAAAATGGGTTTAGGCCATTCTTTACATTGTCCATGATATCAAACAACAGGTAATCACCAAAATTGCCATTTAAAGTAATAGTGAGGTATGTAGCAAAGAAGATGAATAAAAAAGGTCCCAGCATGCAGTGAAGGGATGTTTATATGACCATAAAAAAATGCTAAAGAAAAGCCTAATAATATAGAATCTTAGATGGTACCCATCTCACAGCCAGTGAAGAAAGAATACCTAATACTTGTACCACCTCATAAAAATAGTTAGGAACACAACTAAGGCAACAAGGCAGGATTTTTGGGGAATATGAAGTGCCTAAGATAGTAGCAATTTCTTAGAACAAAAGGCATAACTCTTAGTTAGAAAATAAAAAAAATGGAATTGTGGATCCTAAAACTGAGTAGCAACATGCAAAAATGGGAGGTCCAGTAGGATATGACAAAAAAATTTTAGCCTACTGAAAGGAGCCAGGATGGGATTACCCTAAGTGGATGAAGTGTCAAGTATTTCATTAAGCTCTGAGGCAAATTCTTTACTCATTCATAGATGAATAAAGACCCAAAATTCCTAATTGGCAAAGAGATCTATGTGTATTATCATAAATGTACATGTATATATATAGGCACTGCAGAAAATAGCTATTTACTATTCTTACAAAATGGGCATTTTCATTCCCTATGAAATAATGTTTTGCTTAAGGACACAATGACTATTTTCAAAAGAAAATGACTACTTTGCTTAAAGCCAAAAATGGCTGTTTTATGCTTTCATTATATAAATGGCTCTTTTTTCATTTTTCCACCACTTTCATTTGAACTTTCTCTCTCTAAAATTTTCTCTCACTATAGCTTCATGTATACATTTAAACTGTGACAACATGCTTTTAAGACGATAGCAAAGTATAACTAGGCACCAGCCCATTCCTCAATGTGTCCTCTACCAAATTAGATGTCCTAGAATGAGGCAAGGCACTTTAGACGATTGGCTACCATCAGCCAGATTAGTATCGATACCCTTGCACAAGTATCTTTCAAGACTTGGGTTTGTTAGCACATGTATATCAATTGCGTAATGCCCTAAAAATCAAAATTTATTTCAAAAATATATTTTCAAGGAAAATTATTGAGCATAAATTTTTTTCACCATTTACACAAGTGATAAAAAGGACTAAAAATAAATGATGGTTTAAAGAGAGGTTTTGGATGAAAATTTTGACTTCGAGTAAGTGGGCCATCAGATGAATAAAGGAAGATTAATCTTAGCCATCCATCCTCATAGATATAAAAGGGAGAAAGATGGCAGAAGAAAGGAAAAATAAAGGACGTAACCTTTCCACCACCATCTTTCACTTGATAGTTCACATTTAAGGCATAATTCTTTATCCATTATTGAGGTAATTACATTATCATCAACTTAATTGCTTGTTCTTCATTATTCTAATTTTTTTGCATTTTCTTTTGGCCAAATTATTTTGTTGGACTGCTATTGTTGGAAATTGAAGAGAGGGAAGAAGAAAGGAGAAAAGCTAAGGGAAAGGAAATTCTAGAAGGTTAATTCGATTCCTGTAAGTGCTAAACACATTTTTGGGTTTGCACACGAATCAAACCCTCAAAATTTCTATTAAATTATGTGGATTTTGAGTGGAATTTGCTTAAATTCATATGCTACCCTTTTTTATTGAATTTTGATGAAATCGTATGTTTAATTGATGAATTATTTTGTTAATTGAGTGTTTGATGTTAGCAGTTTAGTTAATAATCATTGTAAATATGTTTCTAATTGATTTTCCGTGGTTTAGGGTGAACTTAGGTGAAAGTTTGATGATTTCTATAAGAAAATTACATTAAAATTCTACAGTTCAAAAGGCTCATGGTTGTGACCCCCTTGGGTAACATGGCCATAACCCCTTCGGATGAAGATGAATAGTTTCTAGCAAAAAGAGGGACTCATGGCCATAGCCCTTAAAGACCCACAGCTGTGACCCCCTTCCAACACAAGTAATTTATGTTTAAATTAAGGAAATAACTTGGATTTTCATGGCTTTTGCTTACATATTAATCAAGCAATGTTTTGCTAATCCTCTGAATATTGATGAATTATTATGGAAACTATTAGGCTATGAATTTTAGTGACTGAAGTATGGTACTTTAAACTTTTTTTGGTTCAAAAAGTTTATTTGAAAATGGCATGGTATGCTTAAGTGAATTATTTGGTTCATGACTATATTTTGTCCATGATCAAATGGCATGAAAAGTATGCTACTGAGTATGAGATATGAGAATTTCACATGTATGTGAAGCATGAATTGATAAGATGACAAAGTAAGGTAATGCTATGATGCCTTAAAATTACACATGGATATATTTTGGTGACAAGATTATAAACTCAATTATGATGTTATGCATTGATTATGTGATAACTTTGAGACTATAAAATGCATGTACTTAAGGAATCAAACATGAATATAAGCCCTTGTATGCTTAGACTAGCTACATAGCATTTGGATAAGTTGGCATGCAACTAGGGGTCTTAATAGCTGCGATGATATATATATTGTGGGCATATCCACTGGGTCCAGATTAACACTAGCTCTACGGAGCAACATTATGTCTGTGGATATAACCACTGGGTCTAGATTGACACTGTACATCCCACAGCTCATTGGAGTAACATTATTATTCTAGCTCTTTGAGGTAATGATTAATTAGCTCTTTAAAGTAATGTGAAGCTTGTTATCCAGTCTATAATGGTTTTATAGTATAATGGGCATTGAGAAATATGATGAGTTGGATCAAAATGGACTTTGTATATTATAACATGATAATTGAATGTGATAATGCCTATATACATGAAGGATAAGGTTGTTAATAAGATAAAATTTTAACTATGTTTGCTCACATGTATTGAAATGTTGTAAGTTATAAACATATCATAATGTTAACTTTAATCTTGTGTATATATGAAATTGAGATAAATGTGCTTGATGCATACTAATTATGGCCTTGGTACATAATTATATGTGAATGCATGCTTGCTTGAGAAATTGTATGACATTTTGATTCTGTACCACTAAGCAAGTTATGCTTAGTGTGTTGGACGTTCTTCCAAACGTAGGTAAAGGCTTCAACTAAGAAAGCATTGCCACTGTGATAAGTGTGCAGCTAATCATGAAACATTTATTGATCATTCTTTTTACATATAAACTTTTATTTTAGTTTCTTTCATAGATTGTTTCTTTCAACAAAGATATTGAGTTTTCATGGGATGTAAAGCTTATTTAAGGCTAAAGCAAATAATTTACTTGATTTCATTTATTCATTTCATTGGTTTGTAAAGACTATCAACTCCATAAGCTTTTAATTAATTTTGATTTCCAAATTTAGTATAATGATTTGAGAAATAGGTTCAGGATATTTTTGAGGCAGGATATGTAAATTCTATATGTATGTATGTATATGATTGTGTTTGGACAAGTGAACTAAATGAGCATATAAAATTGGTGTCTATGGCATATAATATGGCACTCCTACATCCAATATCCATGAATAATGGTATGAAGGGTGTCACAAGTTGTTAGCATAGATAGGGTGGCATGATTTCTACATGGTACAACACTTTACATATCCTTGTATTACATTGAAGTATTGACATGGTTATCCCTTTGATCCGATGGCCATTAAATTCGGTGTGCATGGGGGGTTATATATGAAATATCTTTGTTTTAGTTCATAACACTTTTATAATTGCCAACTGATGGAGTCACGAAGCTTGTTGATAGCTTAGTAGATTAGTGGGCCATGATTGGCGAGTTTGACACCTTCTATTAAGTAAGTCGGACCATGGTTACATCAATTTTGGCTCCACTCTATCGATACTTGAACTAAGTCTCTATAATTTCTTATTTGTTTTGAATGGGAAGTACATTATAAATTAATAAGACTGAGTTGTACTCATTATGGGCTATGAAGTAGAGTGTTCATGTCAATCCTGCACTAGCTATCATAAAGCATTTGCATAGGGCTAGCCATAGCCTTGGCAAAGGGATTGCAGTTAAAGGAATTATTAAAGATCTTTTAGTATGACATGGGTTGGCAGAGTAGGATTTTGGTCAGCTAGTAGAATAGTAGTTATTTATGGATTAGGATACAATCATTGCTATAGGGCCAGTATGAGAGAACCCCTAATCTTGAGGTAGATATTGGCTACTGATAGAGGAGGAGTTAGCTACTCGATAAGGACAAGCATAGCTAGAGAAGGCACAAGAGGGAAATAGAGATAAAGTCGATATAAAGTTTATGGTGGCATTTTAGGAGTTATTAGTTAACTCTCTATTACCAGTAGGACCATCAAGTCCACTAATGTTCTTTGCTTGACCATAGGTGATGGATAGATGAGGCTAGTCCTTCCTTAGTGCCACTAGTAGATGCTTTAGACATTTCTACATTCACATAGATTTAGGCATTGGTTAGGGCACAGAGACCTAAGTCATGGCCTAACTTATAGACATCTGTTAGGAGCTGCACTGGTGATTAGACACATTAGAGGCCTAGCTTAATTCTTTTCATCAAGCTCCTCCGTAGCCACCTTCAGAGCTTAGGGTGCACACAAGGCATCTTTACATTTCGTTTTGTTTTGTATCCTTTATTTCATGTACATTAAAGCACTATAGCTAAAGAAATCAAAATCCCTTTTTATATAAAGCTTTTGATTATTTATTTTAATTATTCCTTTATTTTTTCACATCATATACATGCCATGGGAAATAATAACAATATAAAATATAAGAGTTAATAACATAAACACTATGATATTATAAAAGTTTGTATTTATGACAATTTGCACACACATCATGCATACTCCATTTCTTAGCAGTTTGTTTACAAGAGGCAATTTTTTTTCATGCACTTGCCAGACCATATCTAAAGACAGCTCTGCTGACTACAGAGGGCAAGCTGTAAGCTTTTTCAAGAGTATGCAATGATCTACAATAACCACCAGATTTCAACCTCGTGCTTGCCATTCAAAATTACTTGTATCGTTCACTTCACTATAGGGGGCAAGCATATTAGCTTAGACTCATTCCAACCAAAGTCATCTAGAAAGCTATTAGATGTAACAAACTCGCAATGTTTAATCCTCCTAAAAAGCCATTAAATGCAATGGCCTCATCCTATTTAATCCTTTTAAAAAGTCATTAGATGTAATGGCCTTACCTTATTTGATCTACCTTGAAAGCCATTAGATGCAATGACCTTACCCTATCTGATCCTCTTTAAAAGCTATCAAATGCAACGGCCTTACCTTGTTTGATTCTTCTAAAAAGCCATCAGATGCAATGGCGTCACCCTACCTGTTCCTCTAAAAAAGCTATTACATGCAACGACCTAGCCTTGTATGATCCTTCTAAAAAGCTAATAGATGCAATGGCCTCACCTTGTTTGATCCTCTTATAAAGCAATAAAATACAATGGCCTCACCCTATCTAACATCTTCAAAGCCTACTTAGGTCACACCTATTGAATAGAAGGATCTCTCAGAATCATTATTTTTGACCTTGAGGCATCAACACCATTTTTGACCTTAAGAACACGACACCTTCATTGCCAACTTAAGTCGTACCTCCTGAGCAGAGGGTCGCCCCAACTAGGTATGCATCTCTCTACTTCTTTGAACTTTGGGTCACCTCATACATTCAATGACCACCTCCTCAAAGCTGGGGGCAACTATAGAAGATGGATTTTAGGGCTCTTGAGTTTAGGTTGCCTAATAATGATGAAAAGGATAAGGATTCTAGAAAATAGGAACCTTGATGTCTAATTGAAAGTTCTCTCTTTGGTAAAAAGCCTATCTTCTTAAAACAAAAAGATTTTTTATAGTGTCAAATGATTTTAAAATACGTAAAAAATTTTTTATTTTAAATTTTATGTTTTTGCAAAAATTGTGTCATTTTGGGTTTAAAACGGGCATTTTGACTCTAGCCAAAACAACAATTTTCACTCCAAAGTAACGCAAAGTTATCTTTCTAAAAATGGGTGTTTTCTCTCTTGAAGAAATGGCCATTTTTCATTCTTAATAAGGTAGTGTCATTTTGAAAGCCAAAACTGGTGTTTTCTCTTTGAAAATGGTTATTTTCACTTTTGATACTTGAAAAGGATTACAAATCTTGATTATAAAAGTGAAAATGATGGGTTTGTTGGAGGGAGGATTTTTATTGATAAGTGTGCAATTACAAAAAAAAAAAAAAAACTCTCAAATACAAAAATCTTTCCTTATTATTTTATTCTTTGATTAACATCGACTTTTATCTATTCTAATCATTCTGATAACAATTTGAAGACAATTATACTCAATTAATAGACTAAACCCTTTTGTTATTTTTCTAAACATGATCTAATAATTTGTTTGCCAATCAGATACGCTGGTGTGATCCCCTTTTTATGTTAGTTTATATGTTTTATTTTCTTTTTTTTCGAAATAAATCATCTATCTACCAATTAGATATGGAGATTTAATTTCCATATTGCATGATTCCATGTATTTTATTTGTATGTTTCTTGTTTGAACTTTGGCAAATTTTGCTTTATTATTTATATTATTTTCTTTTTTTATTTTATCTTCATTTATTGGATTAAATTATTTTCTTATAATTTAGACATAATAATTTGATCCACATTTAGTATTTTGTATATGGTAATGTATGCAAGGATGGCATTCAAGCAATGATGAACTTTGCCATCTACATTAGCCTATTCAAATAGGGTTATTCATCATTTAGGTTGTTTTATATGTAATTAAGGCCTGAGAAAATAGTAGGCCAAAAGTTTTAGGCTAATATAGATGGCAAAGTTCATCATTGCTTGAATGCCATCCTTGTATACATCATATGGTGTATGCTCTTTTCATCTTGTTTAATTCTTTCAATATTTCTTAATTTTTGTTACATATGTTAACATTCTGCGTATCTATTATTTTACTTTTCTTTATGTCTTAATTAATGATTTATTTGTATCATAATATGATAATTTTATAGTTTTCTATGTTTTATTTGTTGTTTTATGTTCTCTATTCTAGAGGCCTAAATAACCATTTTTCGTTCTTTGGAAATAGCCCTTTAAGCTGGCAAACGGCCATCCTCACCTCTCTAAAAATGACCATTTTGCTAAAAATGGGTAAATCCGTACATTTATTTTTATATTTTCTTATTTATTTATTGGTTTCGATATTTTATTTTTCCTTCTCGATTTGAATATAATCCAGGATACTTCCTTGTATTTTTTATTTATTTTCAATTAGAATGTACTTTTTGAAAATTACCATGTATTATTATTCCATTTTCCTTTTTTAGAATATTTCCCTATATTTTCCTTATATGTTGTAATAGGTAGAAAAATGGTTTTACACGTCTAACAAAATGGCCAAATCTTTTTCTACCAATTAATTGTTGTTTACTTAAAAAAGTGGATTTTGATTTTTCTTAAACAAAAGTCACAATAACAAAAATAGGATTTGTAAAATGCCATGTGGAAACTAAAGTTTCTGAAAGAAATAATGACTCGATTTGGTGTATGCATTGTTCTTATTTTAAAAATGCTTGTTTGTATATAATTTTTATTTTAATTTGTAAATTTATGTTCTTATGTGATTAATATGTTTATTTTAATGCCAAACACATGCGAGAGGAAGGATAATCAGTTTTATCTTTATTATTTATTAACTTGTATAAATAAAAGTAGGGTTTCAAATCATTCTTTGATACGGACCTAAAAGGTATTTCCCAACATTCACGGGGCAGTGACTCTACTTACATTGTGGTGCCTAGCTCGTATTCCAATCGATCATTAGAAATTATTTCAAATTCTTTAGAACACCTTTTCGTCTTTCAAGATTTGAGTGGTGCAAACTAGGTTGAGTCTTTAACCATTTTGAATTGATCAATCTCGAAAAAAATGGCATGCAAACACAAGGCATGTTTCAAAGATAATTATCCTCTGTCAAGGATTTATTAGTTTGAAGACTCCATTGCTGGCCATGAAATATACTCATTTTTAGTTACATATTCCAAATATCACCAAATATCCATGTTTGACACTGATTAAGAAATACCAGTTTTATCTCCCACAAAGTATTACAAATTCATGTAATTCAAGCTAAAGGATGTTGATTCTACATATCAAATATTAGATAACAAAATGTTCAATGATGACATAGACTAATCAATAGAGGTGTACATTGATGAAATAATCATCAACAGCAAAGAAGATGCATGCAAGCCATGTGTTAGATCTATTGGTTTCCACAAGTCAAGCATAATAAAAAAAAATTTCATAAAAACCAAACAAATGGGATATTAATCAAATGATTTAAAATAGACGTAGAATAGAAAAAATAAATAGTGTAGAGTTTTTACCATTAACCATTTAGTGATTCCTTTTCTTTAAATTCACCTCACTAGGTTTTTGCAAACCACAATGATCCTTTTGAGAATATCTCTAAAATATCCATACAAGAATTTCTATGAGAGAACACCTGAATATCTTGGTGCTAGTAAGATATTCAAGTAGGAGAAGAAAAGAAGAGAAAAAATCCAAAAATCATAGAGAAGGGCATAACATTTACTGTGTTTTTGGTGGCTTTCTTATGCCTTACTAAAAATAACCTATTTATACTCTAAATAGGCCCTTTAGGTTATATTTTTAACACTTGAGGATATAACTGAAAGTGGGTTTAAGTAGGCCCATGAATTGGGCCGTTTGGTGTGTTAGGCGCATGGTCTAATTATAGGTCCATGTGCATAAAACTTTATGGCCTTTTTTGGGCTTCCTTCTAAGGCTCTTTTGGGCCTAAAAATATGTTAGCTAATAGTTTAATTCATGCATCTTTTAACTTTTAAAAAGCTTATTAAAATAATATTAAACATACACCCTTAAATAGGCTTGCAAGGCCTAAGAACTTTTTAACACTTAAAAAGCCAAACAAAATCAACTGGGCTCTAAGTCCAATTGTATATTTTCTTCTTTATTTCCTCTCCTTTTAATGACATCTAATATCATTGAAATTTCAAAAACTTTGATTCTCATCTCAATTTTTTAATTGTATGACTTATGGGTTTTTGAAGCACTGTAATGCCTGAAAGTTTTCAAGATTTGTGAGTGTATCTCGGGATTATGAATAGTGACTTTCAAGACATGATCAAGAATTTCTTATTAATTGAAGGATAAAGTTACAAGTATATTGCGGGTACAATTTGGTATGTAAATAAGGTCATTTAAAAGTCTAATGAGAAATAATGAGCAAGATTTATGAATAGTGAATTTCAAACCCTAATTAGTGACTTTAGGTATAGAAATAGGATTTTGAACCCTACTAATCAAGAGTTAATAAGTTATACAGTCTATGTTTATAGTTTGGTTATAAAATGAGAGCATTCAAATGGAAATCGAATGATAATGAGTATGTACATGAATAGTATCTCTTAAGGATAAATAGTTTTTCTTAGGACTTGTACTAATGTTACAGAAGGATGGCATTAATTGTAAGATATCTTTGGGTAAAGTTTGGAAAGGAAATAAGGTCATTAAGAAGGTTAAAAGTGAGGAAAGTAAAGATGAAGGAGTAATGGGATATAAAAATGAAAGTTCACAGATCATTAGGATAAAAAGAGGAAAAGTTAGATTTTTCTATATAAGACAGTTTGACTCTTAGGTCAAGGATGAATAGTGCAAAAAATAGTCCTTCTTCTTCCCCTACCAACCAACGCCAATTCTCCTCCTTATCATAATCCATTTTTCTTTTCTCTTTTCATATTTTTACCCCTTAATTCATCATCTAACCATATATTTCAGCTTTTAAACACTAATTCTAGCAAGAGATTCAAGAAAAATTGAAGGAATTTTAAGGTTTTATGTTATTTGTAAATAGTAACCCAATTTTGAAAGAGCTAAGATTTCTTTGATCTAACATTTTTCTAGTGTTCTAAGAGTGCCCAAAAAAACATTTGTCAAGTTAGATTCATGTTTAGATGCCTTTATGATTTATTATGAATTTTGTAATTTATGGAATGAATAATAACCACTTGAAGGATAAGTGGTTCTTTTCAAAATTTTATATTTTTTTAAGGAGTGATTGAGTGCTAATAAGGGTTTTATTAAGTTAAGTTGATATTTGGATGATTTTGTATTTATTATGAATTTTTAAATGTCACTTGAGGTTGTGCTAAAAGGAAGTTGAAAAGGAAACAAAAATAAAAGGCTTATGCAGGTTTATGAAGGCTTGGAGTAGTGCTTTGAGCATATTAATAACTGTGTCCACTAATATTATGGATTTAATTATGAATTGAATTAATAAAGTGTTTATGTAAGTGTAATTAATGAAGTATATGGGTGTGCATTAAGAATGAATGAAATGTATAGCTAATTAGAAATTAAATAAGATTAAATGTATGCTTAGATAATATTCATGAGTAAATTAAGTAGTGAATATGGGTGAGAGTACATGTTGGCTGAAACATGGATTTTGTTTGAATATGAATGATAAGTTGTGACACTTAAGATGTGTATGTATAGGTTAGATAAGAAATTAAAAGATTATGTATGTTTAAGTGTAAGTGTGTAAAAAGAAATTTATGTATAGGCATATATATGTATGTATTAATGTGAGTTAGGTGTATGTAAATGAATATTTATTTAAGGTGTATGAAACTAAACATATCGCATGGCATAATGCATGTGTAAATGTAATTAATGTAATTTGTGTCAATGATGCATGTGCCCAAATGTTCAAGTATGTATGTGTGTATGTGGCATGGTGAATCTTGTATGTATGTGATGTTGAATGCTCATAATATGAGTTAAGTGATCTTGTAAGCATAAGAATAAGCCATTAAAGGGATTAATTAATGATGGATGTGTGAGTATGTATGATAGTCGAATGATGCTTGTAGGTTGTCAAGATGATGTGTAGATTATTCACGCTATGTGCAAAGGATATGAGCTTATGTTAAAGTAAATTAGCCTAATATGTTATAATTCTGTAAGAATTTATTTTGAATAATGAGAATGGCTATGTTTATGTGTAAGGCTTAATGAGGCTGAATGGTTCTCTATGCATGCTTGATGTTGTTTATTGTTAGTTATGTTTATACTAATATATGTAAGTTGTTATGTTTTAGCATGAGTAGCTGAATCATTCTTAAGGGTATATAGGTGATTTTATGATAATGGTTGTGCAAGTGTGTTGAGATAAACTATATGTAAATGTTGATAATTAGGGAAATGAAAGTATGAGGATGTATAATCTTTGGGTTTGGCTGAAAGTTATCTTGTATGTGAATATATGCTTATGATGGTTTTATATTAAGCTTGGTTAAGATAATTGGGTTATGATGCCTTTAGATGTATGTGTGTGATAATAGTAAATAAATGGATGTAAGGTGTTATGAATACCTTATGTTAGTCGAATGCTTTCTCGAGTCTTGTGATGGTTATAGGTGAACATGGTATGATCATTGGTCTTTGGAATTATGCCATAATGATGTTTGTACATGGAATTGGGCTTTGTGTATGATATATGTTAGATTTAGTGATGTGGTCAAAAACTCTCTTGAGGTGATATGTGCTTAATATGTTATATAAAATATAAAAAATGCTATAGTAAATGTAAAATGCACATTAGTGATAAGCAAATGGCTGATTATGATTATGTATAAGGCAATTATCCATGTAATATGAATATAAGTATATGGTATCATGGAAACAAAGCTTGGCCAAAGGGTCTTATGAGTAAGTTCCAATTGATGTTTCATGAAAACTCTTGAAATGAGTATGTTTAATAAATTTCCAAAAGAGGAAAGATGATTGATGGCGTTGAATAATAATGAAAGTTGTAATAACGGATTATATGCATAGTTTTGCTCAATAAAATAAATAATGTTATGTGTTATGATTATGGTTGGCATGTTAAAGAGACTATGCTTAATTATAATGCCTTGTATGCTAATAATGCATAATGGATATTATAAAATGAAAGGAAATGTCTAAAACATTAATCTTTTCCCTAAGGTCATGTGTTGACCAAATCAAATATAAAATGCACAAAATCTACATTAAAAAGGTTAAGCTAAATTAAATATTGTGATTAGCCTATACGGATAGATGACCTAAATTGGATAGGTTAACTAGTCAACTAGGGATAGATAGCAGTTGTTAGGGTGCTTTGGTGCCAGTAGGTTTGGTACAGCAACTGTAGGGTCCCACGGGGCCATTGTACATACCTAGGTCTAGTATAACAGCCGTGGGTCTAAAAGGACCATTGTACACTTATCATATATTTTAAGACTGGTACAATAGCTGTAAGGTCCCATGGGGCCATTATATATACCTAAGTTTGGTACAACAACTATAGGGTCAAAAAGGACCATTGTACACGTATAGGTAGGTATAGCCATTGTAGGGTCTTTATGGCCACTGCACATTATGACCTAAGTGGTTGATCAATCCCGTTATCTAGTTTCTGATTTTTTTTCTAATTATAGCCATAAAATAAATAGCTAGCATAACATTTATTGATAAGAATGATGCTAAAATGAATGAAATGGGATTTGTTGGCTTTAATAATTATTATTATGCTTTTATTGTGGAATTGTTTATGATTTATAATATCTAGTATGTATATATTTGCCCATGGCTATACTGTGTGATTTAAGTTCTTGTTTATGATATAACTAACACAAATATATGAAAGTATGTAAATGCATATTTATTTATGCCAAGTGCCTATCTTATATATATATATATGTGTGTGCGTGTGTGTGTGTGTGAATTAAATGTATGACAAAATGTAAGAAGAGTAAAACGGGTAAACCCATAAATGGAATTATAGATATTGCTGCTATAAATATTATGCATAGGTCATATAGGTAAGGTTAATTATATGTTTGCTCACACATGATATCTTTAAGCTTTGCATATTAAGAGTGTGAGAACCTATCTTTTAAACTGTGTAAATGAGTATACATTTATAAGAGATGTATGACACATGAGAATAAAAGATCTGAATACTTATGTTTATGATAGTAAGCAGTATGTGAAAAATAATTATAAGCATAATTTATTGATGAGTCAAGTATTCGTAGGTGTTCGCATTCCTTCTTTTTTGAGGTTAGTCAAATTAGAACAACCAAAGACTCAACCTAAATCTCACCTCTTAAGTCTCAAAAGATGAGAAGGAAATAAAATGAATCTTAAGTCATTCCTATTTGATTAGCTTAGAAAGAGCGAGTTGGGTATCACAAGAAGAGTCACCACCCAATTGGAGTTGGGAAATACCTTGTAGGGCAAAAACTAAAGTGGTTAAAAATCCTACTCTTATTTATATCCCAAGTTAATGCAATATTTTAGATTAAATTTATAATTTTATCCTTTTTTCTCAAATAGATTTTAAGACTAAAATAAATCATATAATCACATAAAGAAATAATAAAATGCACATTTTTACAAAGGAATAAATGAAACTAAAGGAAAATATACATGAAATTGGGTGATTGGCTTTTTTTTTGAGAACTTGGATTCTCGCAAGCCAATTTATGAAAATAGATTTTATCATTGTGACTTTTATTAGAGAAAAATCAAAATCCATTTTATTAAGAAAGCTCTAATTAATTCGGTATAAGATGATTTGGTTATTTTTTATAACGTGTAAAAATCGTTACCTATTACAACATTCACAGAATATATAGGGAAATAAACAAAATGAAAATGAAATTACATGAAAATTTCCTAAAATACATTATAACCAAAAAGGAAATAAAAATTAAATGAAGATTGCCCAAAATACAATCTAATTGAATAAAAATAAAATGGAAAAAAATAGTACAAAAGGAGAAAATTAAGAAAAAAATAAAGGTTATACAAAATAAATAAATAAAATAAAATAATAAAGGGAGAAGAATAACAAAGGGTCAATTTCACCAGGTGTTTGTTAGGAGGAAAAAGAAAGATTAAATAAAATCCCAATAGACCTTGTACAACTCGCATCACAACAAAACACAATGTTAATATGAAACGAATGATGAAATTGATAGAAAGAATAAATAATAAAAAGGACATGAAATAAATGATTAAATAAGAAATAAGGGAAATAAGAAATAAAATAATCGAATAAAAAATAAAGAATAACAACATATCAACAGTGGATAAACAAGATAAGGATACTACATCTAACTGGTATATGAGTACTAAAATAAAATTAGATTGCCACATTTAACTAGTAAATGGGCAACGAATAAAATAAAATAAAAGGTACCACACCTAATTAGCAGATAGATGTAAAAAGAAAAAGAAAAAGAAAATAAATAAGAAGAAAGAGAAGATTTAGTCAACACACCATGTATAATTATCTTTAGGAATTAACTTGAGAGAAAAATGGGCAAACAGTTTTAAAAGGAATTCTAAAAATAAGAAAAAGCTATTTAGAAAGAGTTTTTTTGCATGTTTTTGGTGTGCACTTACCAAGAAAAGTACACCTCTTGGACTGACACAAAATTCGACTTTTATACACGACAATTAAAA
>CANXYI012013705.1:0-12890 GCA_948208565.1 Hura crepitans
ACCCGAGCAACCTAAAAAGCTTAGTTTTGGTAGAAACTCTGGGGAATTTTTAAAAATCTCTCAAACCTCTAAAAATCATTGTGTTTATTTTAAAAATCCTTAATTGGTCCCATTTAGGGGCTCATAAAATTTCACGACCAAATTCCACAAACAGGATAGTTAACCAATTAACTCAGTTTATGTGCAAAACCTTAAAATTTAGAAAATTTGCAAATGACCTCGAATTCAAAAATTCTTTCACAAATAGACTCAAGGGAATTTCTAACCTTTAGGGTATGGCATTTTTAGGTCTATCTAGGCACATCCTGGGCCATTCTTGGCCCGACTCCATCTAAGCCTGCAGCTTATTAAATTGCAGCCTAAAATAATTTATTGATTTTGCTAAATCTTTAAATAAAGTCAAATTCATCATTTTGTGGCCCCTTCAAAGTTTTATGACTAGTACCTTTATCTCAATCCTCATGGAGGTGACCTGGCACTCTAAGAACACTTTTCGGGCTCAATGGTACTATTTATAAAGCCTTAAGTTACGGGCATTACAACACAAGTATGCTAAGTATAAAACTTAGCAGTGAATTTAAACCATTTAAAACAAGCATTAACACACATATACAAGCAAAAAATATTGGTCTATGTGTAGTGTGTGAACAACATGCCAAATGATATATGCCATTCAGATGATATGTGATGTACTCTTTAAATTCACCAAAATGCTACTAGAGTTTATTTAGTAAATTCAACATAAAAAATTGTCAACAATTATTTTAAATTTACATTTTACACTATTTAAGTCCATTTCATAGGCCTAACTAGATAGATGACACTTATAGACATTAGACCAAGAGGGAACTGAAAAGTGTACAATGGCTCACATTTTGGACCCTAGCTGCTGCACCGGCCTAATATAGCTTATAGGGATCAGTTTATAGGAACCTCCCAAGGGGTAAAAGTACTAAAAAAATGTGCATAGAGATCAGTCCTTAGAGCTCCCAAGGGTACTAATCATGTCAAATAACTCCTCTGTATTTGCCCAACAAACTAGTGTAGTGGCCCTTTCGGGGACTTTCACTGCTGCACCAGCATAGTCTAAAATATAGTCAATAATAAAGAGGTCTACCCTGTAGATTAATGTAATGGCTTAATTATGAACCTCGACCACTACACTAATCTAGTCTGACAAACAAACAGTCCATTAGCTGCTAATCCACAAGTTAATCGATCAACCCATCTAGTGGGTGTTTCACTAATAGGCCATTTGACACCATTTTAAGTTCATTTATTTACTGATCATCTTTTATAATATTACAAGTTGAAAAATAAATAGTTAAAATTTTTATCAAATAGTCAAATTTTGACCTAGACGGTGACAAGTCATTTTTAGCCCTACCGGGTAATTACGGGTAAACTTTTCTCTCACATTTTAACTTATTTTTGAAGGCAAAATTACAAGCATGTAAAATCTAGTTTAGCGAATTACTTTGGCTCAATTATTTACATGCTAGGTAGTTATTTTAAGTGGGATCCTAAAACCTTTTTTTTACAGGATAGTTATAAGTTGTTTTACCTATTTGTGATGGCAATTTTAGGTTCATTTTAGGTCCTTTTTTAGTGGCAATTGCACTCACAGTTATGCATTTCCATAGGCCTAAAGCCAAGCTCAAGTAAGTATATCAAGTTGCCATACAAATGGGTTCTGTGCAAACTTACATAAACATCACATGTTAGGTCACTTTAAGGTACATTTCCATACCTAAAACTAGTCCATTTTTCACCCCATTTCAAGCCAATTTCAAGTTTATTTTTCAATCTTTTCCATCCTTTAAAAGTGTCCCATATGTTAATCATTTCAAGATATATTAAGCATGCATATTCAGCTATATCATGCAATAAGAATAATGCTACATTCATGCCACAATTGTCGTGCCATTTCACAGACACATACTAGTTAGTCCATACCTCATTTCATGCTATTTAACCTTGCCAATCTCTCAGCCAATAGCCACAATTTGCCTTACACAAGCTTTCAATGACATTCAAGCACACATATACACATTTAAATAGCACACAAGCATGCTTATACACATATTATGCCTTTGGCATACAAACTAAGCAAACATACACTAAAATCATTCCTTGACCATATTACATACACACACACACAAGCCTTAGTTCACTAAGCTCTTGACCTGCACATCACATGCCATTAATGGCAAGCCAAATACCATTCCATAAGCCAGTACACATGTCATTCACCTAGCATACCTACCAAGGAACCTCTTGACCACAAGTAGCACACACCAAAACTCATAACTCTTATTACTTACACATACATTTCATCCATCTTTCATACCATATACCTTAGAAATGATGTCAAACCACTTAAATAAACTATACACACCTATATACACAAGTACTAAGCTCTCAATGAAAAGGAGAAATTACCTTTCTATGAATTTTTCCCTCAAATCAACATTCCAGTCATGCTCTGCACATAACACTAGGCTAATAATGTAACTAAATCACCAATTCACACACTTTAGCCATAAAACACACCATTTCCATACAAGGAATCCTAACCTATCACATACAAATTCCATCATTCATCCCTCAAATTCCTTAAATTTACTTACCTTATGATCAAGGGAGTTGAATTCCATACTTCAAGCTTGAAAGAACTCACCAACACCTCACTTATTCCTTTATATCCATACACGCTAACATTCCTTCAAAAATCCACCAAAAATTACACACACCTCCAAATTAAATTCCATTCACATAGGTGTTCATAAAATCATCAAATCGCCTAGGAAATAAATTAAAAAAAGGCTAAAATACTTATATATTAAAAGTTTCCCTTTTAGTCCTCTTTGATGAACACTTTAGCTTCTAAGAATTTTCTTGCAATCTACGAACTCCTATGGCTTCCAACACCTTTACAATCAATTCTTAACACATTAGCATAATTTTTTGTGGCAATTAACAAGGGAAAAGCATGCAAAGAAGAACAAAAATGGTGGATATAGGTTGGAGATAGCATTAAGATAGCAAAGGAGAAAGAAGAAGGGGCATGAGTGGATGTGGCCAAGTGGCCACTTAAGTGTCACCTTGGGCATTATATATTGGTTGACATGGCATAAGTGGGGCCTAGATGCCACCCTATAACACCCTCTACCTATTCCTGAAGGAAATAAATAAAAGGTGTCACTTCCCAGAGGTTACCCATTCTCTGATTTCCCTAGGGAACATTCATTTAATTTTTATGTCACTTTGACCCCCTTTGACTTATCTTGACCATTTAGTGTCTCTTACTATATAACCTGTTATTACATCCTATGTTAGTTTGTTAAAAGTCTACATTACGTCTGTTATCCATTTATAGAAAATTGGGTAGCATAACAGCTACTCGGGTGAAAAACCTGAAATGTTCCTGTAAGAAAAGCACTTTTAAAATAGTTTCAACCCAAAACTCAATTCCTGGACACTTCTAGTTCCCTAAAACATCATCATCATCACATAGAACACATAGCATCTCAAATCCATATACCTTTAATAGATAAGCATAAATAAATAAATATATATATACACACACACATTAAAAGCTAGGTTTATACAGCCATTTAGTTTAACTACCTCAGTTTTATACTATACATGTACTAATGACTTCACACCTACTATACATAAGTGATTGACTAATAAAATCAAAAAAGTATCAAAAAGAATACCAGATAAGGTCTTCGGGTCAGCTACACTAGCTCCTATTGAAGTTGAACAACTATCTCTTGCATATCAGAACACCGACATCCTAAGTATGAACTCAGTGGTGGAATAGATACAATATAATATGCCATACATGCAAACACACATACAAGTCATGTACACACTAGCATAGGTATTGTTTAATATGGTCATGGAAAATATTAGACTAGATCCCATTTGCCCTATTCAGTAATTTCCATATATTAAGTTTATGATTAAGTTTAATATAGTCTAGGTCTATAATAGACAGATGACACTTTAAAACACTGAATAGCGGGATCTATCCTGTGTAGTGGCCCACATTTTAGACCTCAGTAGTTGTACCTAGCTCACTTGATAGTAGGGATCAGTCCATAGACCTCCAAATACTAAATTGGTAGATAACAAGGATCAATCCATAGACCTCCAATATTTGCAAGTGGGATAGTAGGGATCAGGCTCGTGGGACCTCCCAATACCCCGAGTCACATCCCTATAGCATCATAGGTGAATAGCAGGGATCAGCCCCATGGGACCTCCCAATATCCACAAATAGCCAATAGGTAGTAGGGATAAGCCCAAGTGGACTTCCTAATACCAGAGTGTGTAAGGTTCATCTCAAAACCTCAACGACTGCACCTACCACATCTAATAGACAACAGTGGCCCCAGGGGGACCAAACTACCTAGCAGCTGCTAATTCCTTAATTGACCAGTCAACCTATCTAGTATGTGTCTAACTGATGGGCCAAATCACTATTCCTTAGTTAATTATGACATCTACTATTATTTTCACTATGTTTCATGTCAATCATGCTGATGAATTACATTACACACAACATTTCACACAAGTTAACATTTTTAGCCTTTTGTCGCAAAATCACTATTCATTTGATCATTTAACGAGTATGTTACTATTCATTTGGTCAATTCTCAAAAATAGGCAAGTTATATCTCAACCCATAGCACCATAACTCTTATACCTCATCCCTCATTACCTTTCATGCTCAATAATGTTCCATTTCTCCTTATGTTACCAACATAATTGTACACATATAGTCACCATGTTACGAGGCATCTTTATATACAAATTACATACTCATTTAGGCCATTTTTACCAAGATTATGTACCATACTTCTTAACATTGTTATTCATCTTCTAAGCATTATTCATATACATCATTTGTATGCCATTACCATACCTCACATGCCATATACATGGCTACTCATGCCATGCCACCTTATGTACACCATTCGACCATAGCATGTACACACACATGCACCTAATTTCTTTTCCCAATTATCATACATATCATATTAATTTGACATCATTAATATACTTGTATCATTAGTTTACATTAGAATTATGCCTAACACCAAAATTTAGCATTTCTATACGCATGAACATGCACTTTTTCATGCCAAAACATATGACATACACAAATTGACTCTATTCCACATAACTAGGGTGTGAAAACACCCTTTTCTCTACCACTTTGATGCCTAACTTGAGGTTCTCCTTCAACACTCCTTTCTTGCCCTAAACATACACAAATCTCACTTAGAAAAATTTCTCAAAAATCCTGCATAGCTTTAAATGAAAATCTAAAACCATGAAACTTCTTAAAACACTTTAAGCTACCTAAAACAAAAATAAAAAAATGGAACAAAAACACTTACACAAAAAAATGTCATTATTCACCAAGGTTGAAAATTTTTCTTTTTAGGCTAGATTCTCTCAATCTCTCATTTGGATTAGACTCTAGAGGTTATGAAGGGCTTCATCTATATGTTTTCTTGTGATTTTTGGTGTTGTATAAGAGGAGAGAGAAAAAAAATTATGAGAGGAAAGCTTTAGGAATGGCATCAGCTTGAGAGGAAAAATGGGGAAGAAAATGCTAGTTCACACATGTCAACGCCTCACATGTGTGCACCTTTATATAGGGGTAGGTGGATGGATTTAATTGTGACATGTGGCGATTTAACAGTCCGTTTTTCTCCCGATTTCCTTTTTAACTTCAGAAATTCATAGAAATTTATCTAAAACACCAAAAATACTCATTTTTAGTTTTAAAAATCCTCGATTAGTGTCACTAAGGCCATGTAAAATTTCAAGTCAAAATTCCACTATTGACTTTTAGGCACTATTCACCCGCTAAAATAAAATATTAAAAAAAAACCAAACGACCTCAAAAAATTAAAATTCCTTTTCCACCATGTTAATTTGAATTTTGAGATTCAGTGTATGGTATTTTTAGGTCCATCCGAGCACATCTTGGCAATGTCCTGACATAACCTCATTTTATCTCCCTATTCACTAATTCTTAACTAGAAATTATTTATTACTTCTGCTAAATTTTTAAATTCATTCATTTTACCCATTTTTTGGCCTAGTAAAGTTTTATGACCAATACACCCCTTTTTGGCCTCGTAAAGGTGCCTTAACCAATAAGGAACACCATTCATACCTAAGAGATACTGTTCATAGAACTTAGATTTATGGGCATTACACACCTGAACAAACCCAAAAAAGCTAGGTTTTGGTAGAAAATTTGAGGAATTTTAAAAAATCACTCAAAACTCTAAAAATCATTGCATTTGTTTTAAAAATATTTGATTAGTCCCATTTAGAGGCTCATAAAATTTCAAAGCCAAATTTCACCGATAGGACAGTTAGCCAATTGCCTCAATTTATATGCAAAACCCTAATGTTAAGAAAAATTGCAAAAGACCTTGGAATCTGAAATTCTTTCACCAATGGATGTAGGGGAATTTTTACCCTTTAGGGAATGGCATTTTTAGGTCTATTTGGGTACATCATAGGTCATTCCTAGCCTAACTCCATTTGAGCCTTCGGCCTACTAGATTACTGCCTACAATAATTTATTGCTTTTGCTAAATGTTTAAATTAAGTCAATTTCATCATTTATGGCTTCTTAAAGTTTCATGACCAGTACCCCTTGCCTCAATCCTCATGAAAGTGATCGGCCACTCCAAGAACACCTTCTAGCCTCAGTGGTACTATTCACAGAGCCTCAACTTATAGGCATTACAATTTTTCTCCTCTTAAAAAGTTTCATCCTCAGAATTACCTCAAGTAAATAAGTGTGGGCATTGAGCCATCATCTGCTCTTCAGGCTCTTAGGTAGCTTCTTCTAAATTGTGATGTCTCTAGAGAACTTTAACTAAGGGAATGGCTTTATTCCTCAACTACTTCATTTCTTTGGCAAGTATCTATATTGGTTCTTCTTCATAGCTCAAGTCTAACTATATTTCCACATCTATTATTGGGACTATATGAGAGGAATCTGATTTATATCACCTCAACATTAAGACATGAAACATATAATGAATTTGTGATAATTCAAATGGCAAAGCTAGTCTATATGCTAAAGGTCCTAGTCTCTCTGTGATTTCATATGGTCTAATGAATTTGGGGCTCAGCTTCCCCTTTTTCACAAATATGAGGACCTTTTTCCATGGGGACACCTTTAAGAACACTTTTTCACCAACAACATAATCAATATCCCTCTGCTTTAGTTCAACATAGGATTTTTACCTATCAGCTATAGCTTTTAGTCTCTCTATGATCACCTTAACCTTTTCCTTTGCATCTCTAATAAGATCAACTCCTGATATCTTATTTTCCCTAATCTCACTCTAACATAAAGGAGTTCTACACTTCCTGCCATACAATGCTTTATATAGGACCATGCCCAAACTAGTCTAATAGCTATTGTTATAGGCACACTAAACTAAATATAAGTACTGATCCCAACTACCTTTAAATTCAATGGCATAGCTACATAACATATCCTTAAGCACTTATATCACCCCCTCTGACTATCTATCTATTTGAGGGTTGAAGGCTATACTGTAGGTCAATCTAGTGATTAAGGCTTCATGCAACTTCTTCTAAAACCCAGAAGTGAATCAAGGATCTCTATCAGAAATGATTGCCATAGGTATACCATAAAGTTTAACAATCTTATCAATATACAATTTAGCCAACTTTTCTAGTGAATAGTCCATTCTAATAGGGATGAAGTGAGCTGTCTTAGTCAGTCTATCAACAATCACCCACACAGCATCACATTTGCCTCTGGTCATAAGCAATCCTATTACAAAGTTTATTGCCACCTTTTCTCACTTCGATTCTAGTATTGCTATAAAATGCAACAATCTAGAAGGAACTTGATGCTCAGCCTTTACCTACTAATATATTAGACATCTAGCAGCATACTTTGCCATGTCTCTCTTCATACTTAACCACTAATACTGAGGCTTTAGGTTAAACTATATCTTAGTACCACTAGGGTGCATAGAGTAAGGAGCTTCATGAGCCTCCTTTAGTATCTATAACCTCAAGTTATCAGTACTAGGTACACATAACTTACCCTGATAGTAGAAATATCCATCCTCTTTTAAACCAAATCCTAGTGCCTTCACCTCTCGAACTCTACTTACCAGTTGCATTAGTGACTCATCTCTACCCTATGCTTCCTTTATCTATTGTCTAATGTTTGGTTTAATCTATAACTCAGCCAATACAACATTCTCCTTAGTGCACTGCAATCTAGCATTCATAGATCTCAAAGTTACCATGAATTTCTTACTCAAAGCATCCACTACCACATTAGCTTCTCTTGAATGGTAATTTATTAAGCAGTTATAATCTTTAATCAGCTCAAACCATCTTCTCTACCTTAAGTTCAATTCTTTCTATTTTAGGAGGTATTTCAAACTCTTGTGGTTAGTGTTGATATAACATTTCTCACTATATACGTAGTGCCTCTAAATTTTCAAAGCAAAAATAATAGCAGCTAGCTCCAAGTCAAGAGTAGGACAATTCTTCTCATATGGCTTTAGTTGTCTTAAATCATAGGCTACTTCCTTTCCTTTTTACATTAGCACACTGCCTATGCAATTAGGCGAGGCATTACTGTACACTATAAAGTCCTTACCCTATTTAGGTTGAATCAAGTTAAGAATTTCTGTCAACATCTTTTTTAGCTTCTCAAAACTAGCTTGACATGTATCATCCCACTCAAATCTCACATTCTTTTGAATTATTCTTGCCAAAGGGGCTGCAATCAAAGAGAATCCTTTCATAAATCTTCTGTAATGCCTAGCTAATCTTAGGAAACTCCATATCTCTATCACATTCCTCAGGGTTCCTATTCTAACACTATCTTGACCTTGTTAGGGTCTACTCTAATGCCTTCTGCTACCACTATGTGTCCTATAAAAGCTACTTTAGTTAGCCAAAAGTGACACTTACTTAGCTTGGCATACAACTGTCTCTCCCTCAGAGTCTATAACATAACCCTGAGATGTTGTTTATGTTCCTCCCTAGTCTTAAAGTATACTAGAGTACCATTAATGAACGTTACTACAAACTGATCGAAGTAAGATTAAAATACTCTATTCATTAAGTCAATAAAGGATGTCGGGGCATTTGTGAGACCAAAGTGCATCACCAAAAACTTATAGTGCCTATATCTTGTTTTCAATGTAGTTTTAGTAATATCAACTTCCCTAACTCTTAGTTAATGGTATCTAGATCTCAAGTCAATCTTGGAAAATACACCTGCAGCTCTCAACTAATGAATGAGGTCATTTATTTTAGGTAAAGGATATTTTTTCACTGTCACCTTATTTAGCTATCTATAATTAAACACAGTTGAAGTTAGCCATATTTCTTCTTCACAAATAATGCAGGTGCTCCCTAAGGTGAAACAATAGATCTGATAAGTAATGCCCATGTTTCGAGGCTCTATAAACAGTGCCACTGGGTTCGAGAACCGTGTAGGGGTGCCAACTCACTTGCATGTAAACTGAGGTAGTGACACTAGTTATGAAACTTTGAGGGGCTTTAATATGATGGAAAAGGAAAATTTTAAAAATTTTACAGAACCAGTAATTCACTTCGGACTGTAAGTTACCTTTCGGTGTAATTAAAATTTTACTAGTCGGGATTGACCTAGGATGTGCTTGGAGAGACCTAAAAATAGTTGATCCTAAAGCTTAAAAATTTCACTGAGTCTATTGGTGAAAGAATTTTTATATTCTGAGGTCACTTGTAAATTCTCATAATTTTTAAGATTGGCACACAAATTAAAGCAGTATGAAAACTACCCTATCGATGGAATTTGGCCACAAAAATTTATGAATAGGTAAAAGAGATTAAAATATGAATTTTAAAATAAACAGTGTAATTTTTTTTGAGGTCCGTGAGAATTTTGGTGAATTTTTAAAGTTTTCCAAAATTTGAGCCATTTTGGGATGGATGGGTTAGCTGTGGGCCAAGCCCCACACTTCCCAGCTAGCCTAGGGCCTTTGAAAAGTGTCTATGGCCTTTAACAAGTGGAAAATTCCACTTAAACAAAAAAGAAAAAAATTCCTCCTTTGCTATCTAAGTAGTGATGCCATAGCAAGGGAGAATGGCCATCTCCCTCTTCTTCTTCATTCTTTTCTAGAATTTCTAGGTTGCAAAAATTATGTTGGGATGTTAGGGAAGTCGTTGAAGAAGAATCACATCCAAAGGAGTTCTTAGCTGTGAGTTAAAATTCATGGAAGTTTACTTGTTAGAAGTAGGCCAACAAGCAGCCAAAGTGAGTTTTCATACTTCTCCTTTGAATTTTCTTTGTTGTCCTTAGCTAGAAATGCCTCCTAGTGATACCTAACTTATGTGGGGACATGTATGGCTTTAGTTTAAGGTGAATTAGAGCTAGGCAAAGCTTCAAAGAGGTGGAGAAAGTCACCGTGAGGGCTAGAAATGAAGGTGGGCAGCCTTAACACGGTGGAAATGTCATCTTTAAGAGAGTGAGATAAGTGAATTCCCCTATTCACTTTATGCCCTTAAATTTTAGTAGCTTTTCCTATGAATTAGAGGTGATTTCAATGCATGAAATTACTTGGTAAGGTGTTTTCTTGGAAGAATTTTAGTGTATGGTATGTGGGAATAAGAATTGCATGGTTAATTGATGAAAAAAAGTGTTGTACATGTAGATTAGATTGTTGGCCGAGAGGTATGTAAATAGCTAAGGTATGTTTTTGTTGTTTCAAGCATAGATTGATAACTTTAACATAGATGTGTATTGGTATTGCTTATGAATTTATGGAAATTTGCATGATTGGCGTGAAGTGTAAATATGGTCGAGAGCTTGTTTGAATTTTCTAGTATGGCTACCTTGTCTATTGTAACACTAGAGAGTGTTTGGGGCTAGAATTTTATGTGCTTTAGACCTATAATGCATGAACATTGATTTAAAGTATGTATATATATATGTGAGATTGGCCATGGCATGTATGGCCTTGGCAATAGCATGGTATATATGATAGGAAGTGTACATATGTGGATATATGCTAGTATGGCATTGTGCAAAGTGTGTATGTGGTCAATGATGTAAAAGTGCATATATTAACAATGGATTCTTTTGTGGCCAAGAGGTAGGGATGCCATGGAAAGGGTTGTAACTATGATATGTAGGCAAACCTAGTGTAAAAGGGATGATATGAGATGATAAGTGAACTATGTTATGTATAACGAAGCATGAGCTTGAATACATGAATAGCTAAATTATTGTTGTCATAAACATAGGTAGTGAATACCTTAAAAAGGGGCATGAATTCTATTCAAGTAATGACATGAAACATAAGTTGAAAATGACTTAAATCTAGATTAGCAATCAAGTATAAAAAGTGGCTTGTAACTTTACCTATAACGGTTATGTCTTGTAAATGAGAACATGGTCATTTGTTTGCCTTTAAGGGCTATAGGTTAAAAATGAAATATGCACCTAAACTTTGTACCTATGATGGCTAGTATGATGAGATTTTTGGACTGGCATGAATGCCTAGATTTTGGCCTAGATTATGGCCCAGGTTGTGATTGGCTTTAGGCCTATGACTACATGAAATAACTAGTGAAAATAGAACTAAAAAAATAAGGTGAAATAGACTTAAAAAGCCTAATTAAAGCTTGGCCACAATGACCTGTAACTGTCAAAAATAACCATTACCTAAAGCAATAATTTCCTTGGATAGTAAATGGCCTAGAATTATAATCTATTTATGAAAATTAAAGCTAGCATAATATATGATAATTATTGGCAATTGTACCTTGATTATACTTTATGATAAATTCACCCGGTACAGCTTATTTGTGGCCATACCAGACCGTGCTAAATTTCAACTGAGCTGTAAAAATTATAACTGATTATTTTTGAGTTTATAATATTGTAAAAAGTTAACCAGTAAGAAATGGACACTAATTAAGGTTAAATGGTCCACTAGTTAGACACCCATAAGATGGGTTAACTAGTCAACTTAAGGATCCTTAGCAGCTACTATACTATCTACTTTTCATATAGGGTCTGTATAGCGGCATAGGTCCCCACTAGGGCCATTGTACTAGTCTATTAGATAGACAACTTTCTACTCTTGCCACTTAATGCTAGATTTGATAGTGTTAGTGCAGCAGCGTAGTCCCTGCTGGCCATTGCACTGGTCTATTAGACATACCAGTCTACTGAGTAGACACAACCACTTTATCATTAATCATTCATATGATGTCGATGTAGTGGCATAAGTCTTTAAGGGCCACTACACTAGTCTATTAGATAAACCAGTCTACTAAGTAGACACCCCCTTGTTACTTGCACCTTGGGTGCTAGAATTCAATCGAATCAGTGCAGCAGCATAAGTCCAGAATAGGGACCACTGCACTAGTTTATTTTCCCTTTAGATTCAATGTTTGTTAAGGATGTCTCTAGAGTTAGGCTAGTTAAAATACTTAAATAAGATTAACAAATTCACATATGACTATGAAACATAAGATAGGGGCATTTTAACAAATTTTCACTAATAATGAATAAAGGCTTAAAATGGTATAGTTTTATGCATTAAATGAGTAATAATGACCAAACACATAAATTATATGACTTGTAATAAGTAATTGGATAATTATAGATAGAAACACCCTTGGGGTAAAATGGTAATTTTGCATGCTATAGTTACAAATTGAACTTGGGATATTAGTATAAGATAAAAATGGGAACATAATGCATGGTTTAACTATGGACATGTTTTCTTAATGGTTGAATTTGCCACTAAGTATTTTATACTCAGCATACCTATTTCAATGCACAAGTA
>CANXYI012014059.1:0-13043 GCA_948208565.1 Hura crepitans
ATTTGGATTAAAGGCGTGTATGGTTAAATGAGGTCAAAAGTGGTAAAAGTTAAATGAAAGGCCCTTAAGAAAATCCTAGGATGGGTGACCTCAATAGGAAGTAGCACACCTTACTTGTTTTAGGTAGAAATAGGTAGGGGGTGTTACAAATATGGCCTAAAACAAATGATAAAATTATTATTTTGTGTGCATATACATGAAAAATAATAAAAAAATATTTTTAGGATTTTAAAATAAATAAAAGTTCTTACAAAAATAATTAAAATTTGAATATTTATAGATATGAGGCTATGATTACATAAAAATAATTTTTATGAAGATTATAACTGAAATTTGGGTATAAATCCATGTGGACCATTGGATTACGATTAAGTGATTTAATATAAGCCATTTATCCCATAAGGTATCTACTTATAGTTAATAAAAAAAAAAGAAATTGTACATCATTCTTCTTTCTGCTTTTGGCTTCAAGTTATAGAGATGATCTTTTGTGTATTTTTTGGCAATGCAATCTAATCAAAACCACAATTTAATTTGTGCATTCAATTATTTTCGACATCTAAGTGTGTTCTTTTATGTGTGTGTCTTGAGTTTTATGCTTGGTTTTCCATGTTTGAAAAAGAAAGATTGGAAGATGCAAGGAAGAGTAAGGCCAAAGGAAAGGTGATTGTTGAAGTTTAGTACATTCAGATAGTTTAACAACTCGTGTAGATAGTACGTGTACAAAAAATTTCGATTTTTCCTTGAATTTTTGCACAAATTGTTAAATTAGGTTTTCTATTTGTTTTTCTTAAATGTTAATAAAATGTTTGTGTATAATTTTTTGTGATAAACTGCGAGAAATATGCTATAATTAATGTATATAGGATTAGACTTGTTCTAGAAATTAATTGGTATGATTTTGAGTTGAATTGTGCAAGTTCGTTACTATTTTTATCCATTTTTCACATTGAATTTTGCAAAAAAAAAAAAAAAAGGCCTAATGGCTGTGACCTATTCTTACTCATGCTCGTGACCCCCATGGGCTAAAAACTTAGTCTTTAGATAAAATAGGGGACCACAACCATGACTTACACGTGACCCTCTTTTGATAGTATAATGAATTTATTGTTTTTTTTCAAACTTAATGTCTTTGTAAATCATTTTCAATCTAATTTCTACAATGGTTTTGCTTGATATTTGAGACATATAATTTATAGATTTTTACCATAATTAAGACATGATTTTATGTTTAAATAAGGATGTATGAGATGAGAAGTTATAGGTTAGAATATAATTATAAATTAACTTATTTTATTGAATTAATGTTAGCAATGAGTTCTATTAGAATTTATGAGTTTCTACAGCTATGTGGAATAATGATCTTATATACTAGGTTGAATATAATAAGATGTGACATGTGATGTGATGAGTATGCTACAATCTTAAGTTATGAGAATGAGATAAGTATGTGATACTTAACATGTGAGATGTGATAAGTGATGAGAATATGCTCTAAGAATGCAACATGAGTCATTCACTTAAAATTTAAGGATAATGAGTTATGATGGGCCATATGATTAATTATGTACCACAAGATGAATAAACATGAAATTTGAGACTGGAAAATACTTGGCATGATAATTGAACTTAATCAATTGTGCCCATGTATGGCTACACTATTGTTAACATTGGGATCGATTAATATGCTGATAGGGGATTTGTGTAGCAGTACTATGACCTTTGTATGATATTGTCAGTATAGTTACGTAAAGATTGCTTAGGTACTATACATTATGTGTGTGCTCTCCAGAGCAAAGGTGGTATACAGATATGACTATATAAGCCTATTAGGTATCATACATTATATTATGAGCTCATTCCTTATGTGATATTATGAGTATGGTTATGTAAGCCCTGCTTGGGCACTGTACATATATGTGTTTACCCATTCTCTAGTCTACCTTAGTCAAGGTATACATTTGGCTAATTCAACTAAACTTAACTAAGTTTATCATGTGTTAACTAAATGGGTTAATAATGAGCACATGCATAAGATTTAGTGTAAGTATCTGAATGTGTTTAATGAGTAAGGCATGTGATAAAAAAAGGACAACATGTGATATATGTATGAATGTTATGTTATAACTTGAGAATATACAATTATTAACTACATGTAAGACTAATTTTGAAGGTAAGCTCAGGTAAGTTCATAAACATTATGGATTGTGTATGAGTTATTTATACTTTAAAGATAATTGTATACATGATGTATTGCATATGAGGTAAATCCAAGTTGTTTGCATATCACTAAGTCAGATTTACCTCAACTTAGATTTACCATACAAATTAATGCATCATTTACACAATTATCTCTAAAGTATAAACAACTCATACACAATCCACAACATTTATAAACTTACCTGAGCTTACCTTTAAAATCAATCTCACTTGTAATTCATACATGTACATGCTCAAGTTATATTATAACAATCATGCATATATCACATGTTTTCCTTTTCTTTTCTTTTTTTTCATCACATGCCTTATTAAACACATTTAGTTACTCATTAAATTTCATGCATGTGTTCATTATTGACCCCTTTAGATAACACATAAAAAACTCAGTTAAGTTTAGTTGAATTAGGCCATTGTAAACCTTGATTAAGGTAGATTGGATAATGGGTAAACACATATATATATAGTGCCTAAGTTGGTACCGCATAAGGAATAAGCTTATAATATAATGTACAGTACCTAAGCAAGGCTTATACGGCCGTAACTGCATACCACATTTGCTATAGAGAACACACATAATGTATAGTACCTAAGCGATGCTTACATAGTTATACCCATAATATCATAAAAGGGTCATAGTATTACTACCTAAATCCCTTATCAATATGCCAATCTATCCCATTGATTTCAATAATCTAGCCATACATAGGTATTATTTATTAAGTTCTAATTATCATGCCAATTATTTTATTCTTAAATTTCATGTTTATTCATTATGGTGTATAATTATTCATATTCCTCATCATAACTCATTGTTCTCAATATACAAGTGACTAACTCATGTCACATTCTTAGAGCAAATTCTCATCATTTATTATATCTCACATGTCAAGTGTCACATTCCCATCTCGTTCTCATAACTTGCACATATAGCATACTTATCATATTACATGTCAAATCTCATCATATTTAATCTAGTGTATAAAATCATCATCCCACATAGCTATATAAACTCATACATTTTAATAGAACTCATAACAACTATTAATTCCACAAAATAAGTCCATTTGTAATTATATTTAGCCTATAACTTCTCACCTCCTACATCCTTATTTGAACTCAAAATCATGTCTCATTTATGCCAAAAATCCATGTATTATATGTCTCAAATATCAAACAAAGCCATTGTAGGAACTGGATTGAAAATGATTTACAAAAATTTTAAGTTTTAAAAATAAAACAACAAAATTCATTATGCTATCAAAAGGAGGTTAGGGGCATAACCCTTTTTTGGGTCACAGTAGTGACCCCCTATTTTTTTCAGAGACCAAGTTTTTGGCTCGAGGGGGTCACGAGCATGACCAATGATAAGTCACAACTGTGAGGCCTATTTTTTATGAAAGTCAATGCAAAGTTTGATGAAAAATAGCAGCAAAATTGTACAACGTCAACTCAATCATACAAATTCATTTCTAAGTCAAGTATAATCCAACATACATCAATTCTAACACATTTCTAAAAATTATCACAATTGATTGCACATAAACATCATCCAATTTCATCAACCTTTGAGCAAAATAGAGCAGAAAACCTAATCAGTAATTTGTGTAAAAATTAAAAGAAAAAACAAAATTGTTTATACACATATTGTCTATATGAGTTGGTAAACGATCTAAGTGCACTAAGCTTTAACAATTGCCTTTCTCTTCCTTACATTTTCCTCTTTTTATTCTTCAATCATAGAACAAAATACAAAACACAACTTACACACATAATAACACACTTAAATGTAGAAAATAATTAAATACACAAATTAAATGGTGGTTTTGATCAGATTACCTTGCCAAAAGATGCACAAAAAATGTTCTTCGTAACTTGAAGACAAAAGTAGAAAGAAGAAATGAAGTACAACTTCTTTTTAGTTTACTGTAAGTAGGAATTGAGTTATTTATACCTAAGGGATCAATGGCTTAGATTAAATCACTTAATCCTAATCCAATGATCCATATGGGTTTATACTCAAATTTCATTTACAATAATCATAAAATTAGTTAATTATAGCCTTAAATGCATAAAAATATAAATTTTAATTATTTTTATAAAAACTTTTATTTATTTTTGTAACACCCCTTACCCGACTCCTAAAGGAACCCGATAGGGGATACTACTTCGCATAGGTCACCGATCTTATGTTAATCTTATAATATCTTTGACTAACTAATAAAATCACTTTACATGACAGAAATACAATTTACAGATATTTGGGAAGTACAGAGATTACCAATAGTTTCACCAACTCTTAGACCTATATGGTCCTCTAATCAAACAATTAATCTCAGTAACACAATCATACAATATAAGGTCTCAAACCCACCATCATTCAGACATGTAATATTATATACATCCATGCACAACATAGGTACAAGCATCTATTAATCAGTTTAGTTTAACATTAACTAGTTATAGTAATCCAAAACATATGTTTAATTACATCTACATCCTAAGCCCAATCCTTGCTATGCATGAATGCCTAACACTACACATACCCACACAAAAGGATAAAAATGTACCCCTAGAATTAATTAGCTACATAACACACTTCGAGGCTAGACCATTTCTACTATCTAAAACCTGTACATCAGGACAATGACATGCTAGTAGTGAATTTAATGTAATAGTTGTATGTCACCCACACACAATTATGCAATAGTCACACACCAGGCTAGTCATGTCAATATGCAAATTCAATTACATACAATTTTATTATGATTTAGTTAGTTTTATTACATCATGATTAGTGTATCCTATAATCTAATTAAATTTGCCAAGTTACATCTAGTACTTTTAATCATGCTAGATATATCATAAGTCCATTATAGTCATTACTATTTGTATTTATTACCATTATTCTATTTTAGGCCCATACTAGAAAGATGATACTTACAGACACTAGATAGTGGGATCCAAACTATATAGTGGCCCATATTTTGGACCTCGGTAGCTGCATATACCTAAATCCACCAGATAGTAGGGATCAATTTAGGAAAACCTCCCAAATCAAAATGGTGGGGATCAATCCTAGTGGACATACCAATATTAGTAGGATAGCAAGGATCAACCCTATGAGACCTCCTAAATCTTAGTCATCAAATCAAATGGATAGCAGGGATCAACCCTATGAGACCTCTTAAATCCATAACTAAAATGGGTAAGTAGGGATTAGCCTATTTAGACCTCTAAATACCTAAGTGTACATGGTTCACTAATAGAACCTCAATGGCTACACTCGCCATCTCAATCATACAAGCAATGGCCTAAAAGGACTAAAACCCCTAGTAGCTGTTAACTCCTTAGTTGATTAGTCAACTTATCCAGTGGGTGTCTAACTAATATGGATCAATTTCTGATTACAACTTTTCTCACATAGTAATAAGTCATTTATCGATACTCATTATATTATCATAATTCTCATAATTATTTGCACACTTGCACCTAAACACATTTCCCCAATTACAGGTCATTTTATGAGCAGATCACTATTCATTTGGTCATTTTCATAACTTCCATTCTCATGTTATCATCATCAAACCATTCATTCTAATTGCCTTAATATTTCATATTATTATCATCATAATTTTCATACTTCAATGTCACTATCAATGTGATTACTTACCATCATATTTACTTGCATTCTTCTATCTAATTCATTTTATGTGCATTCATCCATGTCATGCCATATTCTCATGTTATAAATAGTCACTTTCACACACACACATATATAGTACACATTATCACATTTGAGCCTATACTATACATATTTGCCATTCTTTATTTTTTTTTTTACCAATTATTCCATTATAAAAACACTTTATGTTTACCTTTTTGTTTAATTGCCATGCCATTACTTATTATGCACATAAGCATGCCTTAAATAACCATCATACACCATTCAGCCACACCATGAACACACACATGAACATGGTTTTCTTCCATACTAATCATGCACATAAACTTCTCATTTTCATGCCAAAATAATCACATACCTATTTCTTATCAATCATGCACACATACACACCAACTCATACTTCCATACACACTCACATACATATATTCATGCACACATATTATGACACATATATTACATTAAATTCATATACCTAAGGTGTGAAAACACCCTTTTTCACCACTTTACTCCTTTAAATGGCCTTCCTCACTTATCCTTTTTCCTTAACCTAAAACATGCACAATTAGGGCTTATAAAAATTCCTAAAAATGTTACATAACTCCAAATTGGAATCTAATTACATGGTTGTTCTTAGAACACTTAAAGTTATCTAAAATAAAAAACAAAAAGTGGGATTAAAAGCCTTACACTTAAAATTTCCACTATTCACCCCTTGCTCATATCTCACTTTCTAGCCATTTTTTCTCAATTTTGTCACTTGGAGAGGCTTTAGGAGGTTATGGAGTTGAAAAACCATATAAGAATTATAGGGTTTAGGTGTGTGAGGAGAGAGAAATGAAGAAAAAAAAGGAAGAGAAGGGCTAGGCACTAATGGCATCGGCCATTTGAGGAGGTAAGGGAAGATGATGGTTCTTAGCATATGTAGCACTCCCATATATTAAGTGGTTGGATGGCTTGGATCATGCCATGTGGTGATCCAACGGTCTATTTTAATATGATTTTCTTTTAAACTTAAGAAATTCAAAATAATTTCTTTGGATCTCTAAAAACCATGATTTTAGTGCCAAAAATTCTCGATTGTGCCCATTAAAGGCCCTATAAAATCTTAGGTCAAAACTCCCTTAGGAGCTAGGATTACTATTCACTCATGTAATATAAAAATTTTAAATAAATAACAACTAAGCTTAGAAAATAAAAATTCATTCACTAATAGGGTATGGTATTTTTGGGTCTATTTAGGCACATCCCAGAGCTATCTCGGCACAAACTCAACTAAGGTTACTATTCACTAGTTCTTGACCTAAAATGATTTATTAGTTCTACTAAAAGTTTTAATTATTTCATTTTTATCATTTTCTAGCCCTATGACTAGTAATTCCCTTTTTAGCTATCACAGAGTGCCTCGACTTCCCAGGAAACACTATTCATGCCTCGGAGGTACTATTTATGAAACAAAGTTTTATGACCATTACAATTTTAAAATCTAAAAAATATTTTTTTGTTATTTATCATATGCACACCCATATTAGTTATTTTATCATTTTATTCTAGGCCATACTTATAAGGTTTTACATCTTTCCTCTCTTAGGAAATTTTCATCCTTATTTGTTCCTAAGTGGCTTCTTCAGTATTGTGATTCCTCTATAATGCCTTCACTAACTGAATCTGCTTATTCCTCAACTCTTTTGTTTCATTAGCCAAGATATTGACATGTTCCTCTTTATAAGTCAAATCCAGCTACAACTCTATAGGCTCTATTGAAATTATATGAGACAGATCTGATTAGTATCTTCTCAATATCAACACATGAAACACATTATAGATCATATCCAACTCAGGAGGCAAAGCTAATATATAGGCAACTAAACCCATACACTCAATGAATTTGTATGGACCAATAAACTTATGGCTAAGCTTCCCTTTTTTACCAAATCGAAGAACTTTCTTCCAAGGTGACACTTTTAAGAACACCTTATCCCTAACCTCATAATCAATGTCCTTTCTCTTTAAGTTTGCATAGGACTTTTGCCTATCTGAGGTAATCTTCAGATTATCCTTGATTACCTTCACTTTCTCATTTTACTAGATGAAATATAGTCCGATCAACTCAATCTAACATGAAGAAGTTCTACACTTTTTGCCAGAGTTGCTTATAAAGAGCCATCTTGATACCCACTTGATAGCTGTTATTGTAAGTAAATTACATCATCTGCAAATATTTATCCCAACTGCCCTCAAAACTAATAACACAACTCTTTAACATATCTTTAAGCACTTGAATACAACATGTCACATAACACCACTTACAACTAAGGTAATAAACTTATAGGTTTTTGAATGTTACCTGAATGACTCATTTTGATTGGCTATCTATCTGTGGATGGAAAGTAATACTGAAGTTAACCTTGTACTTAAAGACTCATGCAACTTCTTCCAAAATCTTAAGGCAAACATCATATCTTTATTAGACACAATTGAGGTAAGCACTCCATGCAACCTAACTATCTCTTACACATACATCTTAGTTAATTGCTCTAAAAAGTAATTAGTCCTTTTTGGAAGAAAATGAACCAACTCAATCAATCTATTAACTATCACCGACACTACATCATGTTTCTTCTGAGTCAATGAAAGTCCACTCATAAATTCTATGGTGATCTTATCCTATTTCCACTCTAGTATTGCTAAAGGCTATAACAAACCTAAAGGAACTTAGTGTTTAGCCTTAGCTTACTAATGTGTCAAACACATTCAATTACTCATATTAAATCTCATGCATGTATTCATTATTGATCATTTAGATAACACATGATAAACTCAGTTAAATTTAGTTGAATTAGCCCAATGTATACCTTAACTAAGTTAAACTAGATAATGGGTAAACACATATATGTATAATATCTAAGTGAGGTTTATGTAGATATACCTATAATATCACATAAAGGTCACAGTATTGCTACACAAATCCCTTATCGACATGCCAATTTATTCTAACACTAAAAATAGTCAAGCTGTACATAGGCATAATTTTTTATGTTTAATTATTATGCCAAGTATTTCGTAGTCTCAAATTTCATGTTTATTTATCTTGTGGTACATAATTAATCACATTGTTCATCATAACTCATCGTTCTCAATATTTAAGTGAATGACTCATGATGCATTTTTAGAGAATGTGCTCATCACTTATTACTTCTCACATGTTAAGAATCACATGCTCATCTCATTCTCATAACTTGCATATGTAGCATACTCATACATTTCAATATAACTCATTACAACCATTAGTTCCACAAAATAAGTCCATTTGTAATTATATTTAGTATATAATTTCTCATCTCATGTAGCCTTATTTGATCTCAAAATCATATCTTATTTGTGCCAAAAAAATCTATACATTATATGTCTCAAATATCAAGTAAAATCATTGTAGAAATTAGGTTGAAAATGATTTACAAAAATATTATATTTTCAAAATAAACAATAAATTCATTATATTGTCAAAAGGGGGTCAGGATCTAGAGACCAAGTTTTTGGCCTGAAGGGGTAATGGGTGTGACAATAATATGTCATGGCTAGGAGGCCTATTTTTTTGTAGAATTCAATGCAAAAATAGACCAAAACAACAATAAACTTTCATAATTCAACTTAAAAATCATACCAATTCATTTCCAAATCAAGTCTAATCCAACATATATCAATTCCAGCACATTTCCAACATTTTATCAAAATCAATTTCACACAAATAACACCCGATTTTATCAATATTTAAGCAAAACATAGCATTACAAGTACACCCTATACTTATGCATTAACATGTATCATGTATCTATAACATGTATCATTAGAGGCATTCCTCATCCTAATTGCTTAGTCATACATAGCATACACCTAGGCATAGATATGTGATGCAATCATGCATTATAATGCTTTGACTATGTAAGATAGAGCATATCATGTATAAATCACATATCCTATAAAAGTAATAACCATTATCAATCTAATTATTTATCTGTATAACCATTATGGATCATCTTTTACTTAAACTCTTTAAGGAAGAAAACTTAGCCTATTACCCTTCAAAAAGCCCTCCATTCTCAAAATGGTAATTAAATCTAAAACTCAAGATGAAAACTAACTTATGATCAAAGACATGCTAAATGTTAAGTTAGAAATCTTTCAATAGAGAATGGTGAAAAAGTGGAGATATTATTAAAAGAGATGGTTAGGTATAAAATAAGACAAAAAGCTATTATGAAAACCCCTTAAAAAGATTACTATGGTTGAGGAGGATCTAATTTTCAAAAAGCTAAATAAGCAATTAGAGGTCTTATGAAAGAAGATAGAGGCAACAATGACATAAGCTTTGAGGATATCACCCTTAGACTTGAAAAGGCCTTCCTTTATAAGTTTAAGATGCCTAATCTCACAAGTTTGATGGTACTACTAATCCTTGAACTCATATAAAATAATATATCATAACCTTGAGATCTACTAACTTATCTAAGGAGATAATTATCAACATGTTTAGTTTGTCTTTAACTAGTCAAGCATTAGAGTGGTATCATAGTTTAGAGAGGTGTGTGAAGGAAAAATATTTGGGCTTAGTTTAGGCTTTCATAAGTAATATGGCAATAATGCCAGTACGAAGTTTACACTAAAATATTTGCAATTAATTGAGTAATAACCTAATGAATCATTCTCTTACTATTTAGTTGGGTGAAAGGTAAGATTGTTTATATGAGATCCAAACTAGATGATGTTGACCAAATCAAGGTTTTCATTAGAAATGTAAACTCCCAATTGAGAAGTAAAATGACAACAAAAGGAATTTACATAGGAGAAACCTTAAAATGCTTAACTATTAATGCTAAAGCAAACTATAGATAGACTACTTGCCATGATGATACAAATGAGTCGTTCTATTAATTTCTCTTAATGTTAAGCTTAATACATATATTTGCTAAAACATGTATAAAATAATAGAACTAGCCTTTAAACTTTTAAAGGTTGTTTTTAGCACTTAATCTTTAATTTTTAGTTACATGCTTAGCACTTATATGATATTAAAGTTAGATTTATAAACATGTATGTTTCAATCTTTTCTGAAGTGTATTACTAATAAATCATTAAACAACATGTGGCTTTAGTTGACAAAGTAGCAAACTTGGAATTGGTGCTTACATACCCATTTTCTTAATTGCTCTCTATGGATAAAAGCAATAGATAAGTCAAATTTCTTCTTTATATGCTATTTATGAATGGTCTCTTAAAATTAACTTATTTCATCTCTTTTTAATAAAAAAGAAAGTTAGCATTTTTAGTTAAATGAAAAATGGATTCGTAAAGGAAAAAAAATCTCATAGTAACCAATATCAAAATGTAATTATTCTTCTAAAGTTGTTTGCTTTTTTCAAATTTAAGAAATTAATGATTATTTTATGAATATTATAGCAAAATAAGGCATTTGTTTATTATATGTGTACTTAGTTGTTTAGTTGCCTTTTTTTATTAAAAAACATTTAATCACTAATCTCTTAATGTAATTTATTTTTCTTTTTTAATTCTTTTATTCAGATTAAATAGCTAAATTATTGTCTACTTTTAGTTTTATCATGGTGGACAGTGGGTGAATGATCTTGAGATAAGGTATGTAGCTTAGAAAATAAAGGATAACTTTTAGGGAGGATGTTGACTTTTTTTTTACTATTTTAACTTTTCAAAAGATTGCTAGGCAATATAGGTATGGGAGGATTAATGGTTTTGTATGCTATGTGAATAATATATGGTTTTTTCATTTGCAGTCTGATAAAAGATGTAATAGATATAGCAAAAAAATAGAATCTAAAAGACTATTTATGTGTATATGTTACATATAATTGATGTACCAAATTTTAGGGATACCCTACGGAGGTACCTCAACTATAGTAGCTCAGGCTGAGACCTTTAGAGTGGGTGTCCAAAAGGCATGTTCCAAGATTTGACACAAGAATGGGAGCTCAAGTGTTCCCCATAAAGTGGTTTACCTAGTAGTGAGTGTGAGTCACCACTAAAGGTTTAGTCCGAGAAGTAACTAAAGAGATTCAAAGTTTGGGAATTCCCTCTTATTCATGCCTACCACAAAATAATGATTTTCATCTCAATAGTTCTAGTTTTTATCAATTCCATTCACATATGTGATTAATATAAATATATTTGCACATCAAAAAGTAATTAAAAATAAAGCAAATAAAAAAAATCATACATCAATCGATAAATTTAACATACATGAAATTGAGCCAATTTATTAAATCGAGGACATTGATCCAACATCATTTTATTGGATAGATGGAGTATTAATTCTGAAAATGATTTACTAAAAATGTTCATTTAATTTACTAAATTCATTTTCTAGGCAATTAAGGAATATTAGTTCCAAAGCCATTTTTATTAATTAACACATTTTATTCTTATTTAAATAAAATCATTTTGGTTATTAGATCATTGGTTCCAAATCTTTAGTTAAAATGGCTTTATAAAATCTTTTTTATTTGAAATTTCTTATCTACTCAATCTTACAAACTTTAGGTTAGAGGACTTTGGTACTTAAAGATATCCAACTTAAACTATTTATTATTTAAAGCACATTATTTTTTTATCAAATTAAAACTATTTTTGGTATTTGGGGACTTTGGTCCCAAAATCTTTATTTAGATGCAATTGACCCCTTATTTTCTATAAATTATTTTATCATGACTTCAATTTTTAATCGAATCAATTTGATCTACATATTATAACATGCATGAAATCATATAGGGAAATATTTAGGACATTTACAACTAAAACTCTTACTACAAAGGATTTAAAAGCTTGATAAAAATAATTAATTACAAATCATATACAAAAAAAAAACCAAATCCACATAACTTGCCACCATCATAGAAACATGAAAGCGATAAAAGCATGCAAAAACCATCCATACGTGTAGGTTCACATGGAATACAAAGGAGAGACTATAGGTAAGAGAATAAGTCTACTCAGACATAGTTTCCCCAATTAGGAAGGTCTATACAAACTTATTCATAAACACAAAAGGATAAAAGAAAGTAATTAACATCTATTCCATAAATAGTAAAAACACAATACAAAAAGAAAGATATTT
>CANXYI012014066.1:0-10141 GCA_948208565.1 Hura crepitans
CAACTCTCTAAACCCTCACCAAGGGGCTGCCTTCTTCCTAGATCAGGGGAATAAAATGATCGACCCACAGGGCAATACCTACGGTTGACCAATTAGCTCTCAGAGACATAACAGAACATATAATTAAAAGCCAAAAGGAAAATGATATACACCTAGTAGTAGGTAATTCACGCAAAACAATGTCCAAAACTTGAAGGGCTTCTTGTGGTGCATCTGCTTGCCTGCCCTGCAAAAAGAGCCCTAAATGATGCAGGTCTGCACGTGCAGCTAATTTGATCACAACCCTAAATTCTCTCTCTCTCCTGCAAACAGAAAAGATGACAAATTACAAACTAATGAAATTTGTGAACAGAGATTATACAAAAATGCAGAAAGAAAAAACCATTACCTTTGTCCACCTGATCCATCATCTTCGTCAATCAGAGTGATTTTTTCGAATTCCTTGGATAAAAATGGAAGAGGACCAGCAGTGTATAGACTCTTCCGGCCATCATAGGCAGGGAGACGATTTCCTAAATGAGATTCTCTGTACAACTTAACCAGTTGTTCCATCACTGCACGGTTGACACCCCTTGATGTGACCTCAGGTGTGATGGTAACCTATTGACATTGGCACTACCAAATAACTGCATGCATTAAAGTTAACACAGACTACAAACGAAAATTAGAGATGAGCAAGCTTACATCATACTGGTGCAGATCCTTGTCTGGTAACTCAGCAAAAAAGTGGTTAGCCTTTACTATACACTTTATGCCTGTGCTACCCTTGCCGGGACGAAGAGGGAACCTCATTGATTTACTCGACGGTGGAGGCACAACCTGTACTGCCTGGCTTGAAGAGCCTTCTTGCTTTACCGGCAATGGCTCTGGCAGATGGGTTGAAGAACTCGCTTCAGATGGTATCTGCTGAGGGGACACCCGGGCTTCATAAGGAGCCTGGGTTGCTTGGTGCAGCTCGGGAACCGGTGGTCTAAGTGGGCCACCAGAAGGACCTCCTCCACGGGGACTACTGCCACGACCACCACCATAGCCTCCTCGGCTTCCTTGTTGCGGTGGCCCTCCTCTTCCCCTGCCTTGATACTCAGCAGTCCCACCATACTGCTGCTGCTGTGGCATCCCACCACGGCCACGGCCACCGTAACCACCCCCTCGACCTCCTTGCTGAGGTTGTGGCCCCCAACCTCTGCCGCCTTGGTATGCTCCTCCCTGATGAGGTGGAACATTCCTCTCAGGCAGGCGCTGGGATCCCCGACCACTACCCCCAGAAGAATCTTGGGACTCAGAGCTCTCACCCCCACTGGTAGGAAGTTCCGTTCTCCTCTTTCTCACCATAATGGCAGCTGTAAGCAAATCAAATATGCAGATGTGCGAATAATTATAACAGCTATTTACTTCTTTTAATCTCATCAGATAATAGCAACATTATCAAAATAAATCATGTACTTCACAGACAACAAAAAGAAGGCACAGCCATACAAAAAACATAGATGGCATAGAATAATCATTGAAGTAAATCATGTAGTCAAATTATCTAAATTCACACCACGGATATCAAAATTTTTTGCACTAGAAGTTGATTCTCGTATAGTTATTTTCATAATCTTCAAAACTAGAACCAATAAAACAACCAAAGGAGCAGAAAATATGACACTAAGTATGCAGATATTATGCAGACAGCGTCATCTTGCACGGATACAAATTGAAAACAAAAGAAACTATTGCAGAGACTCAACTAGTTAACAGGATGTTCTTACTTCAATAAATGCAGAAAGAGAGATAGCCAGTTAAATGTTTCAAAACCCCATCTAACAACTAAAAAGCTAAAAAGTCCAGAAACACAGAAAAAATCATGGCTATAAGAAGCTATACATTCACCAGAAAAAATAACAGTAACTGCATTATCGATCACATCTTCTCACGCAAAGCATAATCTTAACAAAACCCTTAAAAATACGGTTTACTAACAAAACAATGTTATAAAGTCGCAGAAAAGACCTAACGATCTAACATGAGAACAAGGGATTTCACAATAAGAGATCAAGACAAGCAAAAACCTCAACTGAAATGGAACAACAGTCAAAAGGAAAATAGATCTGTAGAAACAAAAACCAAGAATTAGTAAAGTGAAGTAGATCCAAGCCCCACATCAAAAACAGCCAAAAACACATGCAATGAAGAGATGAGAGGAATTACCAATAATGAACAAAAAAAAAAACAGCAGAAAAACGTCTAAAGAAAACCTCAAACCACCATTGTATACCTGAAAACCACTATCAGAGAACCGCTAATGGTATACAGAAAGTGAAGGGAGAAAAAGGAAATGGTACTGCGAAACCGTACGACGCCACTCTCCTGAGAAAGAGAGAAGGTAGCCGAGCCCTACCCAAAGAACTCTCTGCATAAAAATAAAAAGTAAAATCTCTTGCACTGGTACCCACACTGTGCTTATAAGAGAGTAGTAGGTGTCGGAAAATGACAAATCTGTCCCTACTAGCACCCCTTGTGCTATCCCCACCTTTCGCCTTCTCCACTATTTACTACGTGGATGATGATATGGCGTGTTTTCTGATTTTTTTTATTGTTGGCAAAACATTATTGGATTTCTACACTTTTTCCTTTTTTTATATAACATTTTTTTTATTTTTTAAGTTTTGATTGAAAATAAAAAATATATAAGTATAATTTATAAAATAATTATTTTTATAAATTATTAGTAAAATAATTATTTTTATAAATCATTACTGAGAAAGGGGTCTAATGATATTTAATCATAATATCACCAATGAAGTATAGATAAATTAGATTAACTTATTTTATAAGTCCAATAAATAGAATTATAAATATATGTTAAGTTAAACTTAAATCCGTTACTTATTAAATAAGTTAAATTTGCTTATCAAACCAATTTTACCATTTCTATTTAAAAACATTTATAATTAAATTTCTCTATATATTATATTAACCAAAAAAATTACAATAGAAGACGAAGACCATACCATTTAAAAATTATAGAACCTTTTCATAATCTATTAAAAAAAAATAATGCTCAATGATTGTAATCTATTAAAAATTAAAATAATAATAGCAAATTTTAACTTTATGTTTTAATAGTAGTAGCTATTAAAATGTGCAGTCTTAATAGATTATGTTATATGGCATTATTAGATTTAATGTAATTAAAATGTTAAAAATATTCAAAATTTCTATTAAATAAAAATTTAATTTGATTAAAATTAAAAATAAAATAACTTGTTATGTAAATTTTTAATAATGTTTTTATACCCAATACGGAAAAAAATATTGAGGGTCACATATTAAAATTTAATTAATATCAAACTAGAGTTTAATCGAAATTAATTAAATATTAAAATTTTTATTATATAATAACATTTAATTTGAATTAAAAGTTAATTATATTTATTATATATAAAGAAATTAAAAATTAAAATATATTTTGAATTTAAATAGACTCAATTCTTAAAAAAAATAATAAAATTTAATAAAATATCTTAATAATCAATTTGAGAAAATATAATATCAAATTTAATTAAAAAGTTATAGTGACAAATAAATTCAACAATATTAAAATATAACAATACACATGTTTAAGAAATTAAAATATAATAATAACTTGATTAATGTATCAAAATGTAATAATCATAAAAATAAAAAGATACAATTATTAATAGTATATGAATTTAATTGATGGATCAAAGTGCATTTAAGGGTCTCATTTAAAGTACTCACAACTATATATACAGTGTATATTAAGTTTAATAATAAAAATTTAATATTTATTTTTAATATTTATAAATATTAATTATTGATAATTAGATATAAATTATAACTTAGAAGAAGGAAGTGTTTAGTCATCAATAACATGATTTTTAGTAGTTTTCTTATGTCATTCATATCGATTTAGCTAGAACTAGGTCAAATGAGTCTTTATTTAACTAAATTGTTTTCACAACTAATTGAGCTTTTGGTAATAGAAAGTTTTATTCTAAATGAGATTCATTTTCAATTTTTTCAATCAGACTGGACTATTCGATATGATTTTCGTGATTCTGATTTTTAATATAGGACCTAATGTAAAGATTAAAGAATTTAAAAATATATTTTTCCTTTATTATTTTTTATTAACTTAGATTATTTATTTTTTAATTTCTTAGTGATTGCTACTACGCCTATGCGAACACGATTTCCACTTTAGGTCCTCCATTACTTAATGTATAATTTTCTTTTTAAGTTTTTTTATTTTCAAAAATACGTTGTGCATGAGTACTACACCATTGAATTGAATTTTTTTTTTATTCGATAATCAATTCGCATTGAATCATTAATTTTATTACGTGTATATATATATATATATATATCAAAGTTGTTAGATTTTACGACTGATTGTTAAACTTTATCTTCAAGAGAAATAAAATTGAATTTTCTAAATAAAATTGTTAAATTGAATTATATATAAAAGTAAATTTTAATCTAATAAAATGAAAAGATAATAACATTTCATGAAATAAATAAAGGACAATTTTTTTTTATTTTACTTTGAAAAATTAAATTATGGCTCATATATTTTGCTTTGACTTAAATGTGTAGTTCCTTGCATTTGTGATAAGGTGCTTCAATAGTATAATTTCTACGTATTTTGAGATTAATTGAAGATTTGATATTCTTATTTTGACATAAATTATAGAAAGGAGTTGAATAATGAGAAAAGGATGCAATTAGGCAATGGAATATCAAGAAAAAGGGGTGGAATATCAATATAGATCCCAAGCATAAGCATATTTGAAAATTTCACTTTTTCAAGTACTTGTCAAATAACCATTAGACATGGCTAATTTGTCAACAACTGACCTGTCACATTTTAAACAGAATTACTATTAAATTTTTCCTTTCCAAATGCACTTTTACTAATCTAAAACATCAGGAATTAAGATATTTTGATATCTTCATGCTTCCTAGATAAGAATTTAGAAAATTTTAAATATTTTTCCTTTTTAATTTAGGATTTTTGCTCTTAGCTTTTCTCTATATAAAAGATGAATACCCTTCTTTTGCGAAGATCAATTATAGTTGCTATAATTCCGATTTTTTATGATTTTTCTCTTCAGAAATATTTTTCATTCTTAATTTAGGATTTTCTCTCTTAGCTTTTCTCTATATAAAAGATGAATACCCTTCTTTTGAGAAGATCAATTATAGTAGCTATAATTCCGATTTTTTTATGATTTTTCTCTTCAATGATAAACAATTAAACTCCTTTATTCTAGTTAAAGAGTAATTGAAGATTCAATTCTCTAATATTGTGAGATCTAAATAATCTTCTTGCTCTCTTGACTTTTTCTTTCAATATTTGTATTTCATAAGATTATTATACAAAGGAAATTAGCTTTGCCTATTAAATATATCCCATAAAGACTTATAACCATTCAAGTCAACTCTTAAGCATAGCTAGAGCTATTACTTTGACCCTTCTCTACCTTCTACAAATAATTAGAGTTAAGGTCATAATAATAGAATAATCTTTATCATGTAATGGAAATCCCAACCATTCATTGAAGAAAAGCTATTTGAGTTTATGCTAGGACATCCCTTCTATTTCTATTTCTAATGACTATAGGGACTATTGTTTTTTATGACTTCCTCAATGGCTTTTAAGGACTCTAGATCCATTTAGAATCCAACATTTAAGAAGAAAAGTAAAACTGCATCAGAGTTTCATAAATCATATCTATGCAATGCATATTATAGTACCCATTACCTTTTTTTATCTCTATATGTTAGAATCGTCTAAACCTTGGCTCTAATAGCAATAAAACTATAGCACCCTTCTTGATCATCAACAATATTATACATGCCATCTTATAAAATTGTTCCATTTATATTTTCTAGCCTAATCCTGCATATATTTGTTGTTACAAGTTTATGTACTTATAAAACTATTATCACATTTTATGATGTATACTAACATGATAAACCACCATATAAATACTCTATCAACTTCTATAATATATTTTATGTAATGATAAGCACATCCCAAGAATTTTATGATAATCAAATAATTTCTATCTATTTATCTATCTAGTGCACTTTAATTTATTTCAATAACTATATATCAATTTATAATCCAATATCTCCTTTAAGTATAAGGATAAAATATAGATAGTACAATGTTATAATTATAAATGTTTGTTCTAGTTATAAATGTTTTACTTCCAAAATGAGTAAATTTATTAATTACAAAACTATACATATGTATGGGTACAGCTTTAAAAATATCTCTCAATCAACAGTACTTAAATTCTTCTTCCCTAATGGCTCTGATGCAGTCACTACTCTTTACTTCCTTTTCTTCTCTTTGACCTTGGTAATAAGACCTGCACGTGGATCCCACCAAACGTGTTGGGCATATATTACTCAGTGGTACTAAACTATGACTAGTAGCTAGAGTTTATCAATCGAACATATGTGACAATCCCTAACATAAAATAATTAAACATGTCCTAATATCATAATGTAATTCCATTTCAAACATGAACGAAAATTTGCACAAATATATGGAGGCAAATACATAAATATGCACACACACACATATATATATATGCATATACATATATATGTATGTATGTACATATATATGTATATGTATGTATACCTGTATGTATAAACATATGTATGTATATACATATATATGTATCTATATGTATGTATATAGAGTATTATGAAATCAATGGCCATTACTATGCAAGTCATTAGTTCCACATGTATACCTTTCTTATCAAATGATGCAAGTATAATATTTAATTAAATTTATACTTTAGACTTATTTTTCTTCTTCTTCTTTTTTTCTCTTTAATTATCTAAAGATCATATTAAACATATTATTCAATTACACATAGTGAAACAATCATACAAAGTATAACATAGTACATAGTTCATTAGACATTTCAAGAAAGTTTGTGTTAAACATTTTAAAATGAAAGCATACAAGGTAGGTCAAAAGCTCACAAATCACTTCATGTTCTTACGCAATTGTCATGTAATATTACACATATCATATTACCCTGTTCACTTAAAATTAAGTTTTCATCTTCACATTTAACCATAAACATGATTAAGTTATTATAATTCCTCTTATTATGCCCATTAAATCGTCTATAATATACTAAAAAATCGAATAAAGGAGTTAAGCGATGAAAACTTTCTTTTGAGTGCCATCTTATGCTTTCTTTATCCATTATTAGTTCAATTGTAGACACTTTCTTTCAAGTGTTGTCTTACGATTTCTTTATCCACTATCAATTCAGCTTCGAACACTTTGTTCAACTATCATCTAATGCTGCCTTTCTCATATATTCATTGTTCTCTATATAGATTCATTATTCTCTATCCACTATTCTCTATCAATGAGGCACCTTGATTAAAAGATCAAAATTTCTCTATTAAAGGCTTGGATAGAGTGTCCAAGTGTTAAAGGCCAGTAGAATCTCTATCAATGCCATTAAGATGTATAAGAACCCTATAGGTGCCATTAAGGCAAATGAATCTCTATAATTGCCATTAAGGCAAGTGTACCTCTATCAATGCCATAAGGAAAATGTAGATCTACTAAATACTCTTATTAGAATGCCAAATTACCTAACTTTCTAAGTTCTAATCTAAATAATACTAAGGCATTCATATTCAAATTCTGGGATAGTAAATAGCTACATTTAGAATCTTTATTTAATAGTTATTACATTATTACATCTCTTTTAATGATCACCTTTAATACAACTACCAAAGCTTATGCTAAATTTTTTATGCCTTTGCCTAAGAATTCAAAGTAGTAGTGCATATGTGTGAAATAGAAATTCATAAAATCTAAGCATATAGAAATTCCACTTATTAAAATATTACCCTTTACGTACTTCCATGTATATTATCATGTACCACATTGGGAGTAAAAGGTACCACTCCAATTTTGGAATTCACTTCATGCAAATATTTATCTTTATGCTATGATTACATGTAGGAAATAGAAAATCTATTCACTAACAAAAAAAAAGTTTTATTTCTTATAATTTGTTAAATTTAACTCAATTGGATATAGAAAAATGAATTTTAATTATATATAAAACCTACAAAAAACTAGAAGATGTTTGCTAAAACTAAAAAGCAAGAAAATTCACCATGTCATACTCCAAAATCATTTGAAAAAATATCATTTTCTATAATACTTCGAGACACTATTGTGCAGGAAATACAATACAAGTTCAATAGTAAGTTTTATATGATTTTTTTTTTAGATTGAACTTAGAACAATACAACACATAACAATTTTGCAAAACAAGTTATACAATAGTGGCTGCAAATTACACATTTTATGAGTTTATTCTTATAAACTTAAGATTTTAATACAACATTCCATAACTAGAGCAATAGTAGTTTCCTTCAAAAGGTAATATATTAAGCTTTACTTTATGTCCCAAAATAGGGTTTTGTAAAATATTAGCTTAAGGTTTAATGACAATAGAGATAGTACTCATTTGCAACAGCCACAATCTATTTACATGCTAGAAACTGACTTTAACCAATTCAATAATTTTTTTAGTTGTGTTCAAGAAAAAATAGTGAATTCAAGTTAAATAATAAAGATATAAACTCAAGCCAAAACAGTAAAATTCAAATCAAATAATATACATGTAAACTGTCTACAACATACTTTATAGTAGCAGAGGTTAAAAAACTAAAATATCAATAGTGGGTAGGGTAAATAATTTCTTTATGTGAACTTGCATTTTAAGAGCTCAATCACTGAATTTGATTCTTTACAATTACTCAAAACTAATTTCCATTCACCTCTAATCCTCATGTAATTAAACACCCTTAGATAAAAAAATTCTAACATAAAACAATAATTTTCATTTCAGTACAATAGAACATCCTAGTAATCCTTTATTTTTGAAGAATGTATAATGGATATAAGCTTTTTGTTTTATTGAGAGTCTAAAAACATTAAAAATGAAACTTTTTAAACATGAGTACATTAATTTAAAAACTTGCAGAAAAGAAAAAAAATCCAAAATTTCCAAAAATACTAGCAATCATAAAAAAAAAGTCATATTCAAAAGCTTAATCCTCCTTGATTTTAGTTCAAGTTAAACACATTTAACATGATTAAAGGTATCTTCTCTATGTTATTGTTGATTATATAACAAGTAAGCCTTAAATAATAGGTTTTACCTACTAGATTTTTGGATAATGTATAATTAATTTTGTATAGTTGTAGGCAAGTTTGATGTTGTAAATTAAACTTGTCTAATAGGAGGGAAACTCACTTTAGAGGATTATAAGTGTCCATGCCCTTTCTTTTTAATGTCAGCTACCCCAAAACAACGAAAGATTTGACTTAATTCTCACTCCTCAAATCCCAAAAGACAAAAATGAGATTTAGGGAATCCCAAGCTATTCCTAATTGATCGATTGGAAAGTGTGAGTTAGGCACCACGAGGTAGGTAGAAGTTGCCACCTAACAGAGGCTAGAAAATACCTTGTAGGGCCAAACTAGAATCAGAACACTACTTTTATTTATACCTCAAGATAATATAGAATTTTAGATTGAATTCATAATTTTATCATTTTTCTCAAATAGGTTTTAAATTAAATAAAGACACTTTAACAAACAAAAAATATAATTTAACAAGATTAGAAAGCATGAAATTAAATAAGAATATACATCAAGTCGGGTCATTATTTATATTGAAAACTTTAGTTTTCGCATACCATTTTACAAAATACATTTTTATATTGTTATGACTTTTGGTTCAGAAAATCAAAAACCCATTTAAAAAAAACGTCAGTTTAATTAGTAGATATTGTAACGCCCGAAAATTGCAAGGTTATGAATAGTACTTCCTGGGACATGAATAGTGTTCTCGAGACTCGGGGTACACTGAAGTGATCAAGTGGAGGTATTAATTATAATAAAATTTTGGATAAAATTTAAAGTGAAACGAAGTCGTTTAGATGGTTAAAAACACAAGTAAAGTTTTTACGGCAGTGTCTGTAAATAGTGACTTGGTGTAAGCTGAGCCGTAAAAATATTCTATTTTTACTCAAATTGGGATTAATACAATCTAATACTTAA
>CANXYI012014096.1:0-22788 GCA_948208565.1 Hura crepitans
GTAAATAATTAAAAATACATTCTTATTATCTAGCAAATATAAAATACAAATAAAAAACTTTAATAATTAAAATCTAAATAAACCTAAGTGGTTTGATATAGTTTTATTCAAGAGAAAATAAAATAAATTAAAAGCCTCCATTTTACCTTTTTAAGTTAAAAAGGTAATAAATTTGAAAGAAAAATATTTTATTATTTTCTCTCATTCCTCATAGCCTACAAACTAATTGTCATTATCAATTTTTCAATAAGTGTGTTTATATTGAAGAAAAGAAGCTTATCTTGTGAATTTTTTTATTTTTTTCTTTCACTATTCAATTGTGCATTGCGTGTGAATTTTAGCTTATTACGTTAAGTGTCTATATTGGTTAAATATAAATATATAATACTTTTTATAATGATTTGCGTAGTCATAAATTAATTTTTGAAATGAATTAGATATAAATTCATTTTCTTTAATATAGTATTAGAGCCACCGATTGTGATGTTGGAACCAATAATAAGTGTTTACATATACTAATACTTCGGGTTTCTTGCTATATTCGGTCTTTGGATGTGAGGGGGATTTATTAAGTATCTCATATCAGTTAAATATAACTATATAGTGATTTATGTAATCTTTATCCTCCAAACTAGTTTTTAAATTGAGTTAAATATAAATTATTTTTTTAACATATTATTCAAACTAAATTGTAATAAATTAGTGGTTAATCGGGTACATAGCCAAAGAGATTAATTTAATTCTTTAACATTTAGTGCGTATAATTCTTCTCAATTGCTTTGTCACTCCTCTATTATCATAGGCTGTATAAATAATTAGTAAAAAGAATTGATTAAAATTTTAAATAGGAATATAACTCAAGCAAATTTTGGATTGAATACTGTTATATTAGATTTTTATTTAAAAAAAATACTATTTATTCGTGATCTGTTTTTTCTCAGTAATTTTGAGATATAAAAACTTTATAAAAATGACATATAATATAAATATTTTAACTAAAATATCCATGAATCTAGCAAAAAAGAAAGTATTTTAACTTAAAATTTGATATATTAAAAAGAGAAATGTTTGATTCTCTAAATAGAAATTCTTTGATTCACTCTTAAGTACATAGAGTAACAAATATATTTTTATCAAATTAGAAATATAATACATATGCAATTTTATCAAATTCAAATCACAATAAATTACCAAAAAAATATAATGCTTCAAATATTTTTCTTTTTTTTTTTAGTTTTATCAATGCATAGTCGTAAATATAGAGTGTTGATTCGGTAAATTAAACTTACAGTTAATCAACAAATAAAAACTGTTAGATTAAAAAATAATATTTTTTATTATAATACAATGATCGATCTTGCATGTGTACGGCAATTTTAACTTATCTAATTATGTCCTGTAAATATATATTATTAAAAAAGAAAATTAAAATAGAATATAGCATAGTTGACTTTAGGTTTTTACTGTGGGCTATAGGTTAATGCATTTCATCATCATTCTGTAGCTAATGGGTGGGTGCACTATGAACAACAGCTCTTCTTGATAGCATTTTTCTATTGCCACTAACACTATATAAAACCCTAACTTCCTTCCCTTTCTCTTGCTAAGATATCTCTCCTCATATCCTTAATTAACAACATAATTAATTATAATTAACATTAATGGCTACCAATCTTAGGTTGTTCAACTCTCTTCTTCTACTTTATCTATTACTTCTGCTTAATCCCTTTTCTTCAGGTAAGTTCTTACATAAACATACCCTTAAACTATTCAAAACCTATTCCCAAGTATTAATTTCCATTAAAAAAATGTTGCATTTGCTTTCTCTTGTAGGCATGGACATGGTTGAAGGCTTCAGCATTAGCCCAAATCTTTCCCTCTACCAGGTACCTATTTATTACTATTAAGAAAAAGTGGGGTAGAGTTTCGGCATGTTTTCGTATTTTATTAGAAATAATATGTATCATTGAATTATTCAATGGTACGTATTAAAAAAAATTTTAAATAAAAATGTACCGAAAACTACCTGAATGAGATTTCTATCTTTTTTTTTTCCCTCACAAATCAATGTGTTTATGTTATGTGAAGATGGAAGGCATTCAAAAGAACAACAGGAAGCTTTTGATGGATGTGCTGGATTATGATGATACAGGAGCTAACCCTAAACATGAACCTAAAAAGAAAGGAGGCAAGCCTTAATTTTCAGTAATATAATTAATTAATTAATATTATTATAGCAATTATCATAATATAAATAATTATATAAATTATATATTCTCTCCCTCTCTTGAGACTTTACCTTATCCTATGATTTTCTATAATATAATTTGCTATTAATTTATACCCCTATTTGTGAGGGGTATAAATGAAAAGTAGTTTATAGTTTTGGATTGTATGTATCTCTCAAAATGTATTGCTGTTTGGGGTGCATGGCTACTCCCTTATATTATTATTATTTATTAATAATAATTAAAGCTTTTAATTGCCTATTAAAAGTTCATTATTTTTATGGTTTCTTGCCCCACTATTAAATGTATTTTCTATTTATATTTTTAAGTGATTAATTAAAATATATAAAAAAAAAAAGTAAAGAGAAATCCATTCCTTATGAATATGATACTGCCTTAAAGCGGGACATTGTTTTCCTTTTTTTTTTTAATTTATTTTATGCCATTAATTTCAAGTTTTGAGTAGGCAACTTTGCCAATAAATTGAAATATAACACAATGAATTTCGTAAAAGCAATAAAGCATAAAACCTGAGTTATATATCTATTGCCTTTTTTTATTATTACCCAGAATAAAATTATTTAAAAATAATAAGATAATTGCTGAAAATAAGACAAATTATTTGTTCTTTGAATAATTTTTTTTTTTTCAGATTTTTGAGTTATATTTGATTGTATGAATTTTAAGAAGAGAAAATTCTATGCCAAAAATAAAAATGGAGAATTTAGTTTTAATTCCGCTTAACTCTTTGTAAATGACGTGTGTTAATTTAAAATTTATATAGAGCATTCATTTCATGTTAGTATTTTATTATCACATAAAAAAGAAGATAAATAAAATATATTTTAATTTTAATGGAGATAATTGGGGAAAAAAACTAAGTATTTATAGCAATTGAGGGAGAAAAATAAGAAAGGTTAAATGAAAGTAGTGAGCTAAGCACAAAGAGTTGTACATATGTATTATGTATGTAATTATTTGTGAAGCTTGTTCAATCACTTTGAAAGGTGGCCAATTTCACTGGCCTTTCTTTTTTTTTTTTTTTGGGTTGAATGGGCTAGATTGTGTTCAATTCCAAATGAAAATAAATAAATAAATTTGTTATGTTGCTTTTTACTTCACTTTATATAAGAATGATACATATTTTCACTCTAAATTTAGTAAAAAAAATTCTTTTTATATATTTTTTTTATAATTTATTACACATTTAAATTTGATAAAAATAACTTATTATCCCTTAAACTTGATAAAAGTGTATTTATTACTTTTTTAGATGACACGTATATGTAAATAAAAATTTTGAATTAATAATTTTTTATGGTGATAAAGATATACGTTTGCCAAGTTTTAGAGGAGTAATAAATTATTTTTATCAAATTTAAGGGATAATATATATAAATTTGTCAAATTTAAATGTATTACAGAATATCTGTAAAATTTAAATATGTAAAAAAAAATTGTATTAAATTTAGATGAAAAATTATATATTAAGCACTTGACATAATTAAGTATGAGATAATTAATGACGAATTGCTAATAAACACAATTTATCACTATTTATTGGATCTAATATGGGTTGTTTCTTTAATCTAATATCTCTCTACCAATTTTGTTAGAACCATATTAGAGATCGGACTAGACAGACAATTGGGTCATGAGTCAATCAATAGATTCGAATTGAACCAATTTTTTTATTTTTTAAATCAAATTATTTATAAAAAAATTTAATAACATAATATAAGCAATACCATATTAAATAAATTGTATAAAATAATAAAATGAGTAAATAATTAGTATATCTAAAAATAAATTTAACAATAATAATATAATAAATTATTATAAAGTGAGGTATTAAAATTTATTTATATGCTAAAATTCAGAAAAAAAGTTCAATAAAAAAATTAACATATTTCTATTCTATTTAATATAATTTTTTATGATTTCTTAATTAAACAAATTTATTAAAATGGTTATAATTAAAATGATCTAATTATTGATCAACTAAAATATAAATAATTGACCAAATTTATTATTAATATTTTCAAATTGCTTTTAAATTATAAAAATCACTTAAAAATATTAAAATAAAAATTATAAGTCTAAAATAATGTAACCAAAAAATGTAAAAAAAAGAGAGCTAAAATTGTGAAATTTTCAGGTTAACTTGGTTTTTTTTATTCTGATTCCTAATTCAACCGGATTTTTCCTAGTTTAATTTAATTTTTTATTATTACGGATTTTAACACTCAATCAGATTGAATCATCTCTTGATTCACAATTGAACTGGTCCAACTATCTGATTTGATCTAATTTTAATAATTATGTTCTCTACCAAACAAGATGCAACGCCATGTAAACCTTGGTAAACCATGTAGCTAAGCACTAAAAGTCCGTACTGTTAAAATATTTTTCTCTAAGCAATGAAATAGTAATCAAATTAAGAAATTGAGAAAAATTTATCAGAATTAGATACGGGGTGGATCCGTTAATGAGAAACGACTATGGATGCAAACGAAAGTTTATTTTATATACGTATTAATTTCTCATTGCTTGCTTCACCAAAAATCATGTCTAAAGTTAAAAAAAAAAAATCATTAACACTATTAAAATCTAGAAAAGCTAGTCAATTACACTATTGATCACTTGATCAATACCCTAATAACAAGTAAAAATAAAAAAAATTAGTATAAAAAAAATTACTAAACTTTTCGAAATTTTGCGACAAAAATCACTCTGACTAATTTTATTTATTTTTTATTGATAAATTATAAAATAATTATTAACATCAGTTGGCTAATTCCATTTAAGAGCGCCAGATCATAAGATGGCTAAAAAATATGAATATATCAACTGTATAAATACTAACTTTTCAACTTCATGAATATATAGTATTACCATATGCGCATTTCACATGTCCAGCTTTTTTAATCATCCTATGACAAGACGCTTTTGTGTAACATTTTTTAGCTTATGTCAATAACTACATTATTCATTAGCTAGAAATCTAATAAAACTAGTCACGATAAATTTCTCGAAAAGTTTATAAAAATTCAAATATTTTTCTATCACACATTTATTTTATTGTTACCCATCTGTTATTAAGATATAAGTCTATAACTATCAATGTAATTAACCCTCTAAAAACCCAAACTAACTTCCTCTTATAGCCTACAAATTGCAACCAATTACACGTATATTGCCCCTTAGAAACTTTCATCCCCATTATTCGAGTTAATTACATTCATGGTCACTAAACTTTACCATTATTAATAGAGTTATAAAAGAATTTTTTGTAACGTAAAAATAATTCAACTTTTAACTTTTTTACCTAAAATCACAATGATTAGAAAAATAAAAATTTTGTGCTAGGTTTCAAACATGATATTGCATATAGCATAATATATCAAAAGAAAAAAATTTTGAGTCAATATTTGAATTTATTTACTTAAAAGTTTGATGTCAATGTGGTACTCCATGAAAATATAAAACATATTGAAAAACAATTATAAATGAACATTTTCAATAGTTTTTCAAATATAATATATGCATATTTGCTCTAAATAATATATTTTATAATAATATTAGGTGTTACATCAACAACTAGGTACTAAATTTTATTTTTGGCCATTATAATTTTAGATGAAAAATTAAAAGTTAAGTTATATTTATGTTTCAAAAAATTCTTTTAACTTTGTCATAATAATGAAAAGTCCAATAACTATTAATGTAATAAATCTCTCATTGCCCTTGTAGACACTGGGTCTTGGAGCTCCCAAATTCAGATAACCTAATAATTAAAAAAATAAGGACAATGATTCCTGAAGATAGGAAACTTGATGTCCTATTGAAAGTTCTCTCTTTGACAGAAAAGTCTATTTTCTCAAAAATTCAGTTGAACTAATAGACTTTTACAGTATCAAATGATTCGAAAATACATAAAAGATGTTTTGGTATTAAATTTTTCTTTTTTTACAAAACGATGTTGTTTTAAGGGTCAAAATGGGCATTTTGACTCTCGTCTAAATGATTGTTTGCCCCGTTGAAAGCACATTGTCTCGTCTTTAATAAGAATGACCATTTTCACTTTTGATAAAAACGACCATTTTCCATATGGAATAACAAAAGTGTTGTTTTGAAAGCTAAAATAGGTGTTCTTGCTTTCAAAATTGCCATTTTTCCTTTTGACATTAAGAAGGAAAATAAAACCCAACTATAAATTTGAAAGCGACGGGTTTCTCCAATGAGATTATTTTTTCAAAGAACATGCACTTAAAGTTATCAAACAATAAAAATCTTTTCTTATTTAGTTATTTTCGGATTAAAGTCAATTTTGTTAATCAATCTTGATCATTTTGAGAATATTCTAAAGGCTATTATATTTGGTAAATAAACTAGATCTTTAGTTATTATTTTTAAAGAAACCAAACCTGTCTGCCAATTAGACACAGTGGTTTGATCTCCTTTTCACATTATTCTATATGTTTTATGCTTTCTCTTTATTTTGAGATAAATCATTTGTTTGCTAGTTAGAAATGGTGATTTAATATCCATGTTACATTATTCTATGTGCTTTATTCATCTATTTTCCCGTTTGAATCTTTTGGCGTATTTTGTTTTATTGGGTATCTATTATTTTTTATTTTTTAATATTTATGGGATTGAATTATCTATATACCATGTTAGACATTGTGATTTAGTCCCCATCTAGTATTTTCATATATTTTATATGTTTTCTTTGTCTTTTCATTTTTGTATGCTTTTAATTTTTTTTTTTGCATATTTTAATATTCTACGTATCTATGTGAATTTATTTGTGCCTTTTCTTAGGTTTTTTTTTATTACTTATGATTTCATTATTTTTCTTTATGTACTAATCAATAGCTTATTTATGTCATGGTCTGAGTTAATAATTTTTTGTGTGTTATTATGAAACTATGGGTTCTTTTTGCAAAATTGTATATATATATATTTTTTTGTCTTGAAGGCTCAAACGGCTATTTCCACATTATTGAAAAAATGACTGTGATGGGTGCTAAATGACCTTTTTCACTTTATGGAAAATGGCCGTTTTCGATGAAAATTAGGTAATATTTAGCTTTTGTCATTTATTTTTTTTATTTTTCTTGTTCATTCATTTTTATTTATTTATTTAATCTAATGTCATTTCAATTGTGTTTTTAGTCTTCTGTACTTTACTTCATTTTCAGTTAGAATGTAGTTTAGGCAATTACTCTGTAATTTTATTTCTTTTGTAGTTAGAATGTAAATTAGGACATTTCTATACAATTTTTATTCTTTAATTGTAAGAATGGATTTTAGAAAATAGCCAATTATTATTATTTTATTTTCTTTTTGAGAATATTTCCCTATAATTTTTCATGTATGTTATAGCAAATAGAAAATGATTTTACATGGTAAAAAGGGAAAAATGACCAACTTTTTCTATTTATCAATCAGTATTTTATTAAAAAATGAGTTTTGATTTTTCTTTACATAAAATTCGCAATAATAAAAATATGTCTTATAAAAATAGCATATGGGAACCAAAATTTCCAAAATAAATAGCCCAATATGATGTATGCATAGTTTTTTATTTAAAGCATATTTGTACGTAATGTTATTTAAAATTTTTAAATTTATGTTCTTGTATGGTTAAGTGTGCTTATTTTAATGTCAAATACATGTGAGAGAAAAGATAAAATTATCAATTTAATCTTAATTCTATATTAATTTTAAGTAAAAATAAGAGTAAAGTTTCAAACCATTCTTTGGTACGGCCCTATAAGGTATTTTCCAACTTTTATTGGATGGTGACTCTACCTACCTTGTGACGCCCAACTAACATTTTGATTAACCATTAGAAATGGTAAAGATGTCTTGAAAAGCCTTTTCATTTTTTGAGATTTAAGTGGTGCGAACTAAGTTAAATCATTTCAAGTTAATTGGCCTCGAAAAAAATGGCCTGTGAACAATAGCGACTTCACTATGGACATCATGAGCCAATGCTTTGAAAGTACCTCAAATTAATATAGAATTTTTTATTTGAATTAATAATTTTATCCTTTCTCAAAAATTGCATCTCATACTAGAGTCTTAGAATAAGTTAGGTGTCCCTTTTTACCCTTAATGTCATTTCAAAGCACAAGGCCATTTTCACTCAATTTGGGGGTATGTTAAATTTCATACACATAAAATCCAAGCCTCATACCTTTAAGGAATATGAAATGGTGAACCAATCAATCATATATTTATGACGAGATAGACTTATTATAGAAAGACCATGCTTGGATGACCATAACATGTGCAACCTAACCAAAGCCCATGTAATAACCCATAGCAACTCTTATTAGGCTCCTTTGTAATTTGCATCATGTGTTATGTGGACCTTTATTTGTGAAATATATTCAATCATCCCAACATGTTGTTAAACCCATTAGGCCTTTTTATAACTGGGATGGGCTAAACATTGCATTTTGCTTTAACCAAGCATATCCAACATATATGGGCCAAATCTTATGCATGTGTCTTTAAATGTAAGTGCCATAATGATTGGTTATCTGCTGTTCATTACCTAAACTTGTTGGGACCCTCAATGTCCCATAGGTAAGCTCACTTAGGGAAGATGGTACTGACCTCGGGTGTGGGAACAAAAAGGTTAAAAGGCTTTTGCATGTGTTTTTTCATTATTGCATTGCACAATCATGTATTTGCATTTGATCCTGCATTTACATTTCATTCATCATACTGACCCCTTATTTTAAAGCCACTATAGATTTTTCACATTTTAGTTGGGTTCGTGGTCTAAACGATTGGATAACCAAAAAAGAAGACATTCCACCTCTAGCAGTTCAGATATGGAAAAATAGAAAGATAAAGCTAGTCATTTAATGCAAGAGCCATATGCCCGTATTAATCAAGTTTAAAGAGTTTGAAAAAAGAATGGTAGTTATGCTTTCTAGATCTCTAGCTGGAGTTATACACAACGTCAGTACTCCACCTCTTGTGCCAACTGCTGAAATGACAATTGTCAAACCTGTTGCCTTTTTTGCTGCTTGCTACCTCTAGTGGGATTGGTAAGAAAAAAAAGTCTAGGTATTCTAGGTAAAAAGGTTAAGGCAGTTACGTATTTCAATCATAAGTATGATTTTTATAAAGAGCTTAAAGATGAGAGGGTTAAAAGCTAAAATCCAAAAAGAAAGAGATAACGGTACCTAAAAAAAAAGATTTAGCTATGAAAAGCTGAAAGAAAATATGTCTGTATGACTAGGCTTTTTACTTTAAGAAAAATGAATAGATCCAGATGATATGACTCCATAACCTAAAGAGGTTTTTCCCTTTAAATTCAATATGCCTTATTTGCCCAAGTTCGATGGGATGATAGACCTAAGAGCTCATATCAAACAGTATGGTCCTGTCATGAAAGGCACAAAATTGACTACTAAGAAGAAGATTGCATATTTCAATCTCACTTTATAAAGAAGGGCAATAAATCGGTATCATGGGTTAAAAAGGAAAGTGAAAAAGATTAGGGAAGAGTAATAGAGGCTTTCATCAATCAATATGACTAAAACATGTATATGAAAGTTACAAAGAAATACCTCAAGTTATTAAAATAAAAATCCAATGAGACTTTTCTTAGAGTGTTTGATGAGGTGGAAGCCAAGGGTTTTAAAAATAAGGAAAAAGTTTGGGATGATGGGTCAGATAAGGATGTTTATCCGTAATGTGATTCCTTATTTGAAAGATGTATTAAAAGCTAAAGGACTTAAGGATTGGGAGTCCTTGAAGGATATTGTGATTGACTTAAAAAAGGAATATGCTAAGGCCAAAAAGAATGTTGGAGGCTTCAATGGTTGTAAGAGGTTAGCTAACAACTTTGAAAGGAATACAAGAAGTGGCAGCAGTGGAGGAGCTGACAAAATCATTGAAATATCAACCATTACTATTAGGCGTTACTCAAACCTACGTAAGTTTTTGTCCTAGTGTTTAAAGCGCTTTCAGAAAGAGGGGAAACTTTAACCTCTGCCGCTTAAGCCAGTTAGGAATCAAAGTTAACCCAGTCACAAGGTTGATTTGTATTGCCACTACTATTAATGTAATAGTCACGATACATATAACTACCACACTTTGAGAGATCGAATTCAGGATCTAATTGACTCCAAGTAGATTTATGATCCAAAAAAGAGACAAAAAGGCGAGGGTGCATATTCCAATATGCCATTACTAATATTCATGGTAAATTAAAGCTTGTCAGAGTGGTATGTGTTGTAGGATTTATATGGCAATGAGTATTTGGCCGTTGAATGGAGGATAAAGAAGAAGACAACTAAGGAGTAATGAATATGACTAATGTATAGGCAACATATAGTAATAGTGAAAAAGAGGAAGCCTAGGACTTGTGGGCCAACTTAAATGGCGAAGAAAAGCCAAAAAAAGAAGAAAAAGCCAAGGCTATGACTCGAAGTAGATGGATAATCCCAGAGATAGGGAAATAACATGTTCTTGTTCCTCTTGAGATAAAAAAGGAAAAAGAAGATGGTAATGCTATTTTGAAGCACCTCAAGAAGGCATATGTTTAGATTTCTATATGAGATCTTTTAAGGTAGTCCCTTTTGCATTGGTAAAAAGTAATAGAGGCTTTGTGCACTACCAAAGTGTCAACTAGAATATCTTCATCTCAACTATTAGAGATTGTGACAGGTGAAGGGAAAGAAGTGGTCACTTTCTCTAATATAGATCTTCCATTAGAAGGGCGTCATCATAATCGCTTATTTTATATTAAAGCTGAAGTAAATAGGAAGTACACTATGTGCGTGTTAGTGGACGATAAACCTTCTATAAATGTTTTCCCACTCAAAACCATACACTACAAAAAAAATTGATTAGAGCGACGGATTTTAGCTACGGATTAAAATCCGTAGTTATTTGCTACGGAATTAGCTATGGATTATGTAATCCATAGCTAATCGTGATTAGCTACGGATTTTAGCTACGGCTTGAAATCCGTAGCTATTTGCTACAGAATTAGCTACGGATTTTAATCCGTAGCTAAAAACACGATTTTAGCTACACATTTGAATCCGTAGCTAAATAGCGACGGATTTGGCTACGGATGTTAAATTCTGTAGCTAAATAAAATTTTTTTTTATTATTAGCGACGGAATAGCTACGGATTTAGATTTCCGTAACTAATTTTTGGTGCGTAACATTGGCGGGAGATTTTAGGAACGAATTTAGCGATGGAATAATCCGTCGTTATAGCAAAATATAATTTCTAAATATTAGCTACGGATTAGCAGCGGAATTTGCATCCGTCGCTAATAGTTTATTTATTTTTAATTTTTTCTTTTATTTTTAATTTTATTTATTTTCATTTATATATGAAAAAATAATTTAAAAATTAAATAATTTTAGTTAATTAAATCTTATTATTGCTCTTAAATAATTTATTTATTTTAGTAATTTTTATATTTAATTAAAATTACTCATAATTTTAGTAACAACTAAAATTAATCACAAATTTATATATATAAAACCAAACCAAAAAATAGAATTAAACGAAATTCTATGTATTTTTTATTTTTTATATATAAAAGTCCCAAAAAGACATCGTTTTAATAAGTTATATAAGTTCGGTTATTTCAGTTTTCGCCCTCTAAGAATCGAACCGATTAAACCGAAACTACTCAAAAGAACCGAATCGAAAAAATCAAAAACTAAAAAAATCGAATAGACCAAATTGTCAAAATTTTGATTTGATTTTCGATTTTGGTTTGGTTTTGCACAGCCCTATTGAAATTATTAGCTATGGATAATTCGTAGCTAAATATTATTAATTTTTAAAAAATTAGAATTTCCATTAATTTTATGTTAAATTACAATATATTGTATAATTATAAGTTGTAATTATATCTTCATTTGAATTATATTAATGAATAAAAATAATATAATTTTAAAAATATTTTTAACTTTTCTATATGCAAATTCAAGCTGAAACTTTGGAGAATTTTTAAAATTTACTCAGACATCAAAAAATCATCACATTTATTTTTAAAATCCCCAATTAGGGCCAATTATATGCTCACAAAATTTCTTGATAAAATTCTTTCGACAAGTAGGCGAACGAAAATTTTTGAAAAATTGCGACAATTTAGTTTGCGACAGAACTTTGAGAATTTTTATACGGCTGCTCAGACCTCCAAAAGTTATCACGTTTATTTCTAAAATCCTTGATTACCTTTAATTAGAGTCAAATCAAATTTCACAATCAAATTCCACCGATAAAATATTTAACCAATTATCTCGATTTACGTGCAAAATATCAAAATTCAGAAAAATTTGTAATCAACCTCAAAATTTTAAAATTCCTTATCCATTGACCTATTTGCAATTTTTGACCTTCAGGGTATAATATTTTCATAGAGACCGAACTGAAAAATCAATATTTATATATAATCGAATCAAAAAACGAATTAATCGAAATTTTATATATTTTTAATATATAAAAGTCCCAAAATGATGTTGTTTTAATAAGTTCGGTCAGTTCGATTCTTTCGATTTTCGCCCTCTTAAATTCGAACCGATTAAATCGAAATTACCTAGAAGAACCGAACCAAAAAATTGAAAACTGAAAAAACCGAACCAAATAGACCAAATTGTTAAAAGTTCGATTCGATTTTTTATTTCGGTTCAATTTTCTAAAACTGAAAAAATCAAACTAATTAGACCAAAGTTTATTGAATAGTATGCCTTGTCTCAGGACTTGTGTAGGTGAGGCAGTACTCTAGGCGCACTTTTCCAATCTCGGTGACACCGTATAGTCGAGACATTACATTTAGAAGTATAATCCCACATCGATTGAGAAGCAGAACGAAGCACACCTTATAAGAGTGTGGATACATTTTTTTTGCGCATACATGTTATGAGTAAAATGGTTCGGATTTCATTAGAACTATGAAGTTAAACGTATTTAGACGAGGGCAACATCAAAATGGGTGACCAACTTAGGAAGTCCTTCCCTGCTCACAATATCTTTAGAAAAAAATAAAAATATGAATTAAATTTAAAAAAATTTATCGAATTTAGCTACAAATTCTAGCTACGGATATTTTTCGGATTTTGAAAATCCGTAGCTATATTAATTCGCTACGAAAAATTTTCTGTCGCTAAATTCAATTAGCTATGGATTTTGAGCTTTTAGCTACGGATTTTGTCTGTCGCTAAAATCGATTTTTTTTGTAGTGATGGTAGCATATAAAATAGAAGATTTGATGAACAAGAAGTCTAAAATTACCATAATGGCCTATGACAACATAAAGATATAAGCTTATAAGACTTTTAAGGTCAAAGTCAAGACTGTGGTTATTATTAATGATGTTAAATTTGTAGTTCTTAACATTTTTGCCAATTTTTCTCTATATTAGAAAGGTCATGGTTTTGTGAACTTAAGGGAGTTCCATTAACGTTGCACCAAATGATTAAGATCCCATATAATAGTGAGATAATGATTGTCAAAGCTGCATAAAAAATCAGGTCTCAATGATTGAAATCACTAATCAGCCTTTGAATAGGTTTCACATAGTAGGAATATTCTTAAAATATGATTTTGATGATCCCAGGATAATGAATATGTTGAAGAAGATAAATTATTTTCTAGGTACCAATTTAGGAAATGATTTACAAGGGATGTCAGTCGCTATCCAACCAAAGGGACAAAAAGATCACAAAGGACTGGGTTATGAAGCCCAATCAGAGAAACCGAGGAAAGAGAAAAAAACCTAAAGGGGTCCTAAGTATAAAAAAGAGTTTTATTCCAATATTATAGGATATCAAGTATTGTGGGTAGCCAAATCAATGATATTTAAGCAGAAGATGATACCGGGATTTGAGATATTTAATGATGTGATTAGGTAACTGATAAGGTTAAGTCAATTTCAGACTTTTGGCATAAAGAAGCCATTGCCAATCTAGCTGACTTAGAGTTGGAACCAAAGGAAGAGTTTATGACTCATGCATTACCCGCCACTCAAGTTAAGGGGAAAAACAAGATCAGTGATAAAGCTATTAACAGGACAGAGCCAAAAATTTAATAGGCTAAGGTATCTTTTTCCAATGATTATGTTGATGTTATTTATGTATCAAAACTTTTGAGTCTAATATTTCTATTTGTTTTGTTAATGAAATGAATAATTTTGTTTATTTTTGTGATATCTTGTATGATTGCATCATACATAATGATAATCATGATATGCACAACATATTTGACATTAATTCAATCAATACTATCCCATTAAATCTTAGTACAATGAAAATCCATTAGAAGTCTTAATTGCACCTAATATAATTCCTAAAAAGAGAATACAATTAGAATACTGAAAAAATTATAAAAAAATTCTTTGCCTGAACATATGATGCCTAAGGTTAACAAAAAACTTGCTAAACATGCCATTTACACTTATCTTCATACAAAGCCAATGAAGCAGAAATTAAAATGGATGAGACTAGAGTAAGCTAAAAAGATCAAAGAGGATGTGTATAAATAGATAAAAGCCAATTTCTTACAAGAAGTAAAGTATCCAAAACGTGGTTGGCGAATGTAGTGTCTATTGCCAAGAAAGATGGTAGGGTCCAAATATGCATAAATTACAAAGATTTGAACAAAGCCTATGCGAAGTATGACTTTCCTTCACCATATATAGACATCTTAGTGGAAAGTGCTACCATGTGTATAATGTATAACTTTGTTGGTGGTTATGTTGGTTGCAATCAGATTTTGAAGAGGATCGTTAATAAGATCAAAACTGTTATTATCACCAAATGAGGCACTTTTTGCTATAGAGTTATGCCTTTTGGATTGAAAAATGCTAGGCCAATTATCAAATGATGGCTACAAAGATGCTAAATGACTTTATTCATAAAGAAGTAGAGGTTTATATGGATGATATGATGATTAAATTCACTACTAGAGAATGACATTTTAAGGCTTTAGATAAATTCTTTCAAAGGATTGATGAGTATACTTTTCACCTAAACTCTAAGAAGTGCATCTTTTGAGTAACCTTGGGAAAACTTCTAAGTCATATAATATCAAATAGGAATCGAAGTGGATCTTGACAAAGTCAAAGCCATTAGGGAAATATCAATGCCAAAAAGGAGAATGAATGGGGGGTTTTCTTGGTAGAATTTAATATATTAGTCGGTTCATTACTAAACTCTCCACTATATATGAGCCAATTTTCAATCTCTTAGAGAAAAACCAACTAGTAAAATGGAATAATGATTGTCAGAAAGCTTTTGACACCATCAAAGAGTATTTGGCCAACTCACATGTTCTCTAATTGCCAAAGTCAGGGAAGCCTTTAATCTTATGCTTATCAATAGAAGAGAATTCAATAAGAGCAATGGTAGCATAGAAAGATGAATTTGGAATAGAATATGCCATTTATTACCTAAGTAAAAAGTTTTTTTCCTTATGAGGCAAATTATATAGAGGTGGAGAAGATAGCCTAACAGTGGTTTGGGCTTCAAAGAAAATCAAGCATTACTTTTAATCATGTGTAGTTTAAGCAGTAGCTAAGCACAATCCCCTAAGGTACTTATAGACAATGCCTTTTTTACTTGCACGAATGGGTAAATGGCTCATTTTGTTACAATAATTTGACATCCAGTACATAACAAAAAAAAACCATTAAAGGGCATGCAACAGTCGAGTTTCTGTTTGATCATCTAATCGAAGAGGATCAAATGGAATATGAGTTTTTTGATGAATATCTAGCTTTAATTACGGTACAGGAATGGCAAATATTTTTAATGGTGCTACCAATAGCAAAGGAGCAGGTCAGGCTTAATCTTGATAACATCAGATGGTGATAAGCTTCCATCGGATAAAAAATTAAGATATAAGGCGATGAATAATGTTGCAAAATATAAAGCATACATCTATGGGTTAGAAACAATTTTGGCTCTAGGTATTAAGACAATGAAGATGTTCAGCGATTCATCCTTGGTGGTATACTAAGTTAATGGGGAATGGTCCATTCGAGATAAAAGAATTGATGCCTTATGTGGAATAATTGAAGTCTCTTAATTGGCAATTTGATGTCTACTCTTTTTGACATGTCCCAAGAGATTAAAATTAGTTAGCTAATGCTCTAGCCATGCTAGTTTCTATGTGGGATAATCTATAAAGGGTAATCATGAAAATAATAACCAATTCAGATAAGTTTTATTTCAAGACCGAACAAATACTGGAGGTGGAAACAGATGATGGAAAACCATGATTTCATGACATCTAAACTTATTTAAAAATAGAACAATTACCAAATGAAGCAATCGACAAAGATAAGAGATTACAAAGAAGGCTATCTACTTAGTTTATCAGTGTAGTTGATATTTTGTATAAAAGGCAAGTCGATGTCATTCAACTTCATTGCTTGGATAAGAAGGAAGTTAGCAAGGTAATGCGGAGAGTATATTTGGGTCGTGTGGTATGCATATGAGTGGTTTGGCTCTGGTAAGAAAGATAATGTGTTAGAGGTTTTTTGGCTCACAGTGTATCATAACTGCTTTAAGTATGTATATAAATGTTAGGAATGCCAGATGTATAAGGAAACGAGTCATGTGCCAACATGAGAATTGCATAATCTTTCATCTCCTTGCAATTGCATAATATTTCATCTCCTTGGCCATTACTACTTAGGGAATAAATATAATAGGAGAGATACATCCAATGGCCTCAAGTGGGCATTGATTTATTGTGGTAAGCATTGATTACTTCTATAATAGGTCGAAGATGAATCCTTTAAGAAGTTAGGGGAGCGGGAAATGGCTAAGTTCATTGAGAAAGACTTACTATGTAAATACAAGTTCCTCATCATGTGGTTTTTGATAATGGGCCCAATTTCAAGTTGAGACTAAAAAGCTTTTATAGAAATATCAGATTTAGCACCACCAATCATCCCTTTATAGATTGCAAGCCAATAAGGCGGTTGAGGCAACAAATAAGAATATTAAAAAGATTTTGGCTAAGAAATTTGAGACCTATCAAGAATAAGCTGACAAGCTTCCATATGCACTATAAGGCTATAAAACAATAATCCAGACTTCAATAGGGACCACCCCTTTTTCTCTCATATATAGGTTACCTATAGTGCTGCCCAAGAGTGGTTTTGGAGGCTAAGCTTCCTAAAGTAGAATGGGTTGTCATAGACTGCAATAACTAAACCTATTGGATGAGCAAAGGATGAGAGCCAATTATCATAATCAGGTTTAATAGAAATCAATGGTAAGTATGCGTTCATGGATGGTTAACCAGTCAATTAATAATTTTATTAACCAATCTATTAATTTTAGTTAACTACTGTACCGGTTTCAATTTTTAACCAATTTTTCAAATCAATTTTTTGATTAACCATTAAAATCATTAAAGCTTTTAACATATAAATATAATAAAATTATACAAATTATAAAATCTTTTTTAAATAGTTAAAAGTGTTTCAAAATAAAATTACAAATCAAATATAATACTCGAAACAGAAAAATGAAAAGAAAAATAAAGTTGATGTAAATAATTGTATGAATTAGATATATTCAATATGAAATTAATAATAATATGGCTATTATACACCTATCAAAGTATATATGATTCATTTGAGAAGATAATTTCATTATTTGTTTGTTAAAAATATGCATTATAATATCATAAAGAATAATGTATCATAATATTTATAAAATAAAATATTTTTTAGGTATCAAATTATAAAATATAAAATATAAATTTTATATAAACCGGTTAACCGTTGATCAATAGTTATTTGTCTGTTTCTAAAAATAAAAACTGTATACCATAAATATCTATTTGGTCGCTTCACTGGTTAATCAAAAAATCAATTAACCATTAACACCCTTATGGCAAGGGCATTTGGTAAGAAAGTCGAAAGTCAGAAGTTGAAGCATGAGACTTGGTTTACAAGCATATGAGACTAGGAATAGCAAATCTAAAAGGAAATTTCAAGCCAAATTAGGAAGGTTCCTTTATTTTCAAATAGCTCATGCTGCTATTCTTACAGATTGTGATGACAATGAATTTAGAGAACCAATGAATGTTGATAGATTGAAAAAGTTATATGGGTAAAGACTAAAAAAAGGCCTTACAGGTCGAAAACTAAAAACGACGACTTTACTAAAAACGAGTTCCTTGTCGAGCGAAAACCCAAAAAAGGCATTATGTGCAACAACTATGGGCTGAGAGAAAATAGCCAATCAAGAAAACTCATGAGAGCTAATTAGTGACATGAGTTGGATGCACCAAAGATCTCGCCTGATTAGACAACGAACCTGTATTATTGCATTAATGTCTGCATTGTGATTATCGTACATACCATAATAATGCAAATAGATAAACACAACGTTAGTAAGTTAGATTAAGCATTTCATAGACTAAAGTAAATAGTGACTTTATTTTGTAAGGTTCCGGCATCAATGCCTATACATGTTGAAAAAGGCAATAAAAATAAGCTTTATCTAAATCCTTTACCTCTTGTTACTACTATAATTACTCTGCATCTTCAATCACTAAGATCTATTATCTCTATAAGGTCTGGTCACCCACTCCTTATACTCTGTGGAAATCTGAAAGTTGCAAGTAGATACAATTGGGATGTTCACCTTTATTGGTAATTACCTTCATAGATCATGATAGCTTAAAGCAAATGCAATGGTCAGTTCCCTCTTCTGGATAATAATGGGTTTTTAACAATATCTTGCACTTCTCCAAATTGCCTAGCACAATGATTCAAGATACAGAAAGTAACTCTATATAGTTCGATCAAAGGTATATAGCTAGATTTGCCATTGCGAATTACACAAGACACCAATAACCATGGACATCTAAAATTGATATTCTCATTGGTCATGGCTCCTAGCCAAGTGGCCTACTGTTTAACGTTAGAAAATCAATGCAGTATAGAATGAGGCAATAGATTTTTTAGACTATAAGATGGGATTACATGTGATGGTGGTTTAATAAGTAAATTCAACTTCTTTTGCAACCAAATCCAAAGAAAAAATATGTTAGGAATTAAAACCCAGAAATAGGCTTACTAAGCAAAAGTTAAGCCAAGGTAGGGTGAAAACCGAAAAGGCAATCTACTTTCTATAAAAAAAAAGTAACATGAAAACCTGTAAAGGGCATTTTACTAAAATCAACATAGATACCTGGAGTAATAGAGGACTTCCATGGAAAGTGTTTGTAGGACCAGACTTCACGATATCTAGTCCTATTATGGTCTCAGCAAGTATAAGTGGAAAATGGTTCAAGCCATTTTGTACACAATCCATAATGTCAAACAACTAATAATCACAAAGTCACTGTCTAAGATACCTAGCACAAAAGATGAATAAAATAACCCTAAGACGCAATGAAAGAATGTTCATATGACCATCAATAAATGCCAATAAAGAGTCTAAGGCTATAGTGTCTTTCTCTGGCACTAATCTCACAGCCATTGAAGGAAGAATATTCAAAATTTGTACCACCTCCCAAGGATAGCTGGAAACACAATTGGGGTAACAAGGCAGAGTTTTAGGAGAGTATGAAGCGCCTAAAATAGCTGCAAACTCTTCAAATAAGGGACATAGCTCTTGATGAGAAAATAAAAAAACATGAAATTGTGGATCCCAAAAATGAGTAACACCATGCAGAAAGGGTAAATTCAACTTGACACGGCAAAGAAATTTGAGCCCATTAAACAAAGTTAAGGTAGGAATTTTCTAAGTTGATGATGAATTAAGAATTTTATATAGCTTATGAATAAATTCTTCACCCATTTCAATTGAATGAAGATTTAAAACACTCAATTGGCATGTGCATTGTCTTGAATTTGCATGGATATATAGTTGACTCATGAACGCCGATTCATAAAAACGGCCGTTTATTTAAAAACGGGCGTTTTAACTTGTGTAAAAACCGCCGTTTGCCGTTGCTAGTAGACAAAACGCTGCGTTAGAAGGGCAGTGGAGCAATGAGCTGTTCATTCTCGCGAGGTTTCTCGTATCAGTCTGAATTTGAAATCTTATCTGTGAGAAGATTTCCCTGAAACAGTACATTACAATCTATCACTTCCAAGTCCTTATGAGTATCTTATCTTTTGGTTTCTCTTCGCTTTCATCCTCCAACTCTTCTTCTCTTCAATCACTTCCTCTCTCGCCCCGGAAGCCCCAGGTTTCAATTTCTTTCTTTAATGTATTTTTCCATAAAACAAAGTCTAATTTTATGATATTCTTTTCAGGTAATCGTTCAACTGCACGGCAATGATCGTGGTCGACGAGTTTGGCGCCGTAGAAAATTGGTAATTGTTTCACTTTATTGCTCTTTTTCAAAATGTTTAATTTTATTGAATTTCTGATTTTAAGCAAAATTACTTTCTTTATTATCTATTATTGAAATGGGCAGATTGAATTCGATTATCACTTCTCTTAGTTTTTGATTTAGACCTACAAAAGAAAAAGCAATGCTGAAATTTCACAAGAATCTGCATCTTGTGATTTCAGTAATAGAAATGATAGCAACTAGTTAAACTCTTGTTGATTTAACTCATGCAAACTCATCTGTTTATGGTTTCTCTCTTAGCTGTATGCTGTTCAGAGTTTTGTGTCTTAACATGAGAGCTATAATGATGCATTTCTGGAATAATAAGCATTTTTACTTCGGGAACATCTGAGGCTGTTCTTACATTGACTAGTATGGCAAGGAAATGATTATTTACTGCTATTAAGCTTGTATAATTGTCTGTTATGGTTTGGATGTCATGTCAGTATTTTAAATTTTGGAATCATAAGCCTGAAATGGATTTTGATTAAAGTGGGGGCTTGTGTATCGTTTGATATAATTCTGATAAAATAGTAGTCAAATCATTAGTGAGGACTGAGATATGTGGGGGATTGGTATTTGTTTATCTTCCGCTGTAATTGGGTCTAAAAACTAGAAAATAATTCAAAGGGTTTGGCTTGAAGGATAGTAATTGAATTTGTTAATTGCAAAGGAGCAAATATATAGTTTAAAGCTAGTTTCTGCTGGTGAAAATTATTTTGTTTCTTGTATGGTAGATAATATATACGTGTGTATGTGTTGAGACATATTGGATTTGTTAGACATTTAAATTAAGCTATAACCAAACATTCTTCTACAAGCTGCTAGTTCTCTAGCTATCCTTCAATGGTGCAACGAGTTATAATTTTTGGGTTATAGCACATTGCTATAATCTTTAAAATTAAGTTCAGTTCCTTTTTTAATTTGCCGTCTTCCAAAATATTTCTCGTTTATTTGGGACTGGGAGAAGTTGGGAAGTCCTGTGGAAATGCTTACCAATGAGGAAATAGGTACGAGGGGAGCGGATGACCACTCTTTTTTGTGGAAATACCAAAGAGTTGGAATTTAGAAATGATATAGGACTTGCCTAAAATGCACATTTCAAACTACATAACTGTATTGCTAGGTTGAGCAAACAATTGTTGTTTGAATTATCTGAATTTAAGCAATGGTTTTATAAAACCGATGAATGGTATACTTGTTCATGATATGGCATGTAAGTTCTTGTATATAATATCCCTGAGGATGTTGCTGAAAGTGCTAATGCAGAATCACTATTGTTTCAGACAAAGAAGGATGAGATGTTGCATTATAAGTTGGGGCGTACCCCATTCCTCGAGGAGCAGGTTAGGAAGATACAAGAAGAAGGGATGGTTTTGACAATGGATATCGAGAGACTGTTGCTATCAGAGGATAACCGGTTCGATTTTGTCAATGAGGTAGTAGCTGAGGCCAAAGAATATGTGGAGAACAACAGAGATGAGTATGGAGGTAAGAAAAAAGCAATCCTTCATGTGCTTAGTAACCGCATGAATGATGCTGGCATTTATCGCCCAGAAGCATATGAGGAATCAGACCCTTATAAACCTGGGCCCGGTTACTTGAAGGAATATTTTACATGAACTATGAGACTTAGATATCCTACAGTAGTATTCAGTAGAAGTCTGTATTTTTGTAATTAAAACTGTATCATCTCTTTTGTTTTATATTGTTTTATCTTGGTGTTCTCGGCTCTTTGATTCTTGTTACCTTTTTCATATGATTTACTAGTAGAGGTTCTGAGTGATATTACAGTCTTTCATGAGACTTTGCTTGGTTGATTGAATAGAAAGTTTAATTTTGTAGCTAGTGAACCAGAATGAGGGGCTGCAGCAATCATTGTAAGAGATTGTTAATGAACATTAGGAAATTTGGAATACTTAAAGATATACAACATCCCATTTTTCGTAACCACTTGGTATTTAAAATTTACATACTGAATTTAGGAGTGTGCATGAGATGTGGGAAATTTGAATCGACCTCAAAAATTGATTCAAATGTCTCAAATTATAAAATGTTGATTTTTTTAATACTTATTCTAAGTTTCGAATCAAATTTAAATTTGAGATAAGATTGGAATGAAACATTAATCCTTTCAATTATCCATCTTGAACCAACCAATGAAAGCTGGGACATTTTGAATATATATATATA
>CANXYI012014134.1:0-13131 GCA_948208565.1 Hura crepitans
GAAGATATTTTGGTCACACCTAAGGTTATTTGATAAATGAGGTTTGATAGAATAAAAGATGTTTTGATTATTTCTAAGGTTGTTTGATAGATGAGGTTTGACTAGGTGGAAGATATTTTTGATTGGCTTATTAGGCTAAACTTGGGAGAGTTATGGATTTGCTTGTTAGGCTAAACTTGAGAGAGTTATAGATTTACTTATTAGGTTAAACTCGAGAAAGTTAAATTAGGCATAAAGTTGAATTCAAGAGGATTAAATTAGACATAGAGTTGAATTCAAGAGCATTGGATTGGATGTAGAGTTGAATCTAAAAGAATTCGGTTAGACACAAAGTCAAATTCAAGAGAATTGGATTGGACCCAAAGTTGAATCAAAGTATAGAGTTGATTCCTACAAAAGAGAATGTGATAAGAGTTAGTATCAGTTTGACATAGCAAGTTTTGTGACACATACCTGGCTTTTGTATGTGGCATTGAGCAATCTGTAGAGATTATGTGCATGTGCTTAATATAAGGGATCCTTGCAATTGTGAGTGAGATAAGCCCATATGGACAAAAGTAAAGTAATTTCGTGTAGATGAGATTAAAGTAAGTTCGTGTGGATGATTCTTAAAGTAAGTTTGTGCGGACATAAGTGAAGTAAGTTCATGTGGATGCAAGTAAAGTAAGTCTATATGGACATTTTGTAATAGAACAACAACTGTTGGCTTTCTTCCTTTTTTTTCTTCATTTTTATTTCTTTGTTTTTTTCTATTTTTTCTCAAAAAAAAATACAATCTAATGGCAACTTTCCCCTCTAATGACTCTTCCTCAACTTCCTCCGATGATACCGTGTCAAATGAAGAAACTCTAACGACTTCTCTACTTTTGGCAATTGTGGGTTCTCTTTTTTCATCTCTTCCTCAAATGGAAGACATCTCCATGCTAGTTTGGGAGGGTTTCATGCCCTCTATTGCTATCAACCACCCATAAAGTGCTGCTCCGATGAACAAAATCTCTTTCGATGACCCAACTCTAATTTTAGCCGATTTAGCTCACCATGCATGCTCAAAAGTATACCCCCAAGTACATTTTCTTCCCTTTATTTTCTTATTATGATTTAATTGGAATTTACCTTTGTTTTCATGTTGTATCACATCTTTAGTTTGATAAGTCCACGTAGACTTGGTTCACCTAAGGCAGCCTAAATCCATGCAGACCTTGTCTTAGCTTAATAGTTCCTATAATATTACAGTAGAATGTTGAGATGTTTTGCATGTGGTAGATTAGAAAGTCTATGTGGACTCATTAGGATGTTTGCTTGTGCATGTTATCCATACAGACTTATTGCATGTTTGTGAGTAGTTACACAATCTAGATATTTATGATCTATGCGGACTTATTGTGGCCCATTTGCTTGTTGTCTATGTAGACATCCTTATTGAATCTTTAGTTCACATAGATGTTTATCTTACTTATATGTGTTTACCTTTTATACACACATTATAAATGTGGGGGCACCCTATCTAAGCCACAACAATGGTATTCTATGATGCCTATCCCAGTAAAAAATAGGATAAGAGTGATAGGGTTCCAGACGTTCATGGACCACTTGGTTGGTAAAGAATTTTACTGAGATTTGTAGGCACTTAGGGCTCTTTCAGATAGGTGGACGAACACCATGCACATATTTCACTTGTCATTCAGAGAGCTGGCTATAACACCCTTTGATTGGGTTTTCATTACTAGAGTACCATGCTCTGGGTGAGCCATTGCTTTTGATGCTTGCTACTGCTACCCCTTACTTAGTTGAGGGAGCTATTAGGTTTTATACCTCAAGATCATTTTGGGAGTATCCATTGTATAGACATACATGAGAGATGGATGGATGTAACTCTATCTAGTTAGTCTAAGGTTAATTAGTACATGCGCTGCTTCTTCCTATACTTGTGGGGCACCACATTATTTGCCAATGTCAATGGTAATGTAATTTAGAGCTTCCTTCCTATCTTGAAGTAGGTTAAGAATATTAACTTTTAGAATTAGTGTTGTTCTTCTCTTGGCTGGGTTTTTTGAAGCATGGATTTGGCTATTCACACCAAAAAAAAGTTATTGATTTATACAGGGCTTCATGTCAGGTGTTTTGGTAAGTAATTTCTTTCAATCCTTTTTTTTCTCTTCTTATGGTCCTTTCCAATTTTAACATTGTGCCTTTTTTTGTAGGTTTGGGCATACGAGCTATATTTATTGCTTTGATCATATGAGTTAGACATCCCTCATTAATACTTAGTGATGGCCAAATGGGTTCAACCATCCTTAAGTCCTTAGAATGCATCTTTTTTATGCAACATCATCAGTACCTCAGTTCTAGAGCTTGGTCTGATGTGAGTATTTCCTACACATGAAAGTCTATTATTGGTAATTTAGGTGATTATAACTAACACTTTCTTTTGTAGATTGACTTGTAATAGTGGATCTTCCCATATGAAGAGATACCAAACTTTTTACATTTTGCTTAAGAATTGTCTTCTCATGGGATATTGCTAACCACTATAGAAGCTTACTCATGGTTTCTAGGAGAGAGAGTAATAGGCTTACATATAAGGCCTGATACATATCATGTTTCTCAGAGTCCTCCCAACTTGATGTTATTCAGAAGGTAAATCTATGATCTAGAGTTTGTGTGAGGCATAACTGCAGGTATACCAGGGAGCACACTAGTGGAGAGTGATAGAGAGGGTTATCTTTCTGAGGCATTTACTCATCTGTTGCCTTGGGTTCTTTATACCTTAAGACCTCCTCCTCCTTAGGCAAATTGCTTGGTCTTTTGCTCATTATTTTTGAAAACATCTTTTGACTATGTGTTGTGTTGTAGCCTACTACCACCTTTTCTGAAGCTAGACCTTTTTTGGTAAGAAAAAGGGTTAGAACTATTTCTACTTCTCTTAGTTCTCAATTTTCACCTCCTCCTACTCATAATGCTAGGAGTGGAGTTTCTAGTCCACCTATTAGTCAGTCATCACTACCTAATAAAGTCATGGGCACCTCGACTGACATACTAGAGTTGAGCTATATATGATATGGTGTGGATAGAGTGTTATCCTCTACTCACTTTTGCATTGAAGATAATTGGCTAGTTCCTTTTAAGCTAGAAAACACTGTACTAGTATGGTAACTTTTGACTTTTACTGACCATTGTGTTAACTTGACTTTGTGTGACACTTTTTTTGACTTGATTTAGATAGGTAAAGAAGGCTCTTGTGGAGAGAACTGCTTGTGTAGTGGAAGCCTTCAGGCGAGTGATGGTGGATGAGACTCGAGTTCCTGCTATAAGTATTTTCCTATAGTGGTTAGTTTGTGTGAATGTGAATGTATGCATGACATGTATTGTTCCCTCATTCTTTTATAAAATGAGCTAGCTAAGAGATTGGCTTCACTCTATGTTGCTAGGAGAAAGATAAGGGCAATGAAGATTGTGGAGAAGTTAATGCTTTTTTCTAATGAGTGAATATATATAGACCAATAGGTATTTCTTTCTTATGATGCATGAATGAACATTACTCAATCCTATATGATGTGTATGTTTTATGTTTCTAAACTCTATGAGCTATATGCTTATATAACATGTTTATGCCAAATGATGAGTGATAATGCATGCATGTTAGTACAGATACACATAAACCTAATGAATACTCCAAACCTAATTCCTCTAAATAAATGATTTTTCTAATGAATATGTTAGACTCTGTGAATAATGATGTGCACATAGATGCCTACTTAATACAAGTTTGTGAATGAATGTGTCTCATGCTTGGATGATGTTACCTAGTTTTCCTTTGAATGAATGAACTCTATCCTATTTTTAACAAATGAGTGTAAAGGCGCAAAGGGGGAGAATGACATGATTTTAATGGTTGAATGCACTTTATCTTATGGATGAGCATGAAATCATGACTTTAATGAATGAATGTACTCTATCCTATGGAGGAGCATAAACTCATAAAGGTGATGAATGACATAATTCTGATGTGCTTACTTGGATATATATTGGTGGTGAATTTGGTGATGGATGAGCAAGGTATGTTTTTTTTATTGAGTAGTGGATGCAGTGATGTATGTGTTTTTGCTGATTTTCTTCTAAATGACTAGAGAATTTGAATGAATTGTAAATACATGTAAGACATGACTATGACTTTTGAATTAATGAATCGACCCTTATGATTAATGAGTGATGAATATAGATGTATGATGAATGTATTTTTTACTCATGACAAATGAATGGTGATGGTAGATATATGTTGAATGATAGTGCATCTTTTCTTACGATGAATAAACCCTATGATTAAGCGATGATGAATAAAGGTAAATGCATGAACAGGTAGAATGGGTACCCTTTCTTAAAATGGGTGTATGAATGTAAATGTATGATTAAGTAGAATAGGTACTTCTCTTAGATTTGATGTAACAAGTGCGAGTGAGTAAGCCTATAGTTTGTGATGTATGTGTGATAATGTTTCTAAATACATGGGTCAGTACATGTTTTGTTATTAGGATCTTTCTCCTTTTAGACTCATTAAGAGAGTGAGGTTATAAAGATGTCTCTCGAAGAAAGAGGTCCAGTTATGGTGATGGAAAAGGTTAGGGAAGGTAGTTTGAATGATGGTAAGGCCAAGGCTTAGGTGAAAGGTCAATTTGTCGAGGAGGACATTTAAGCATGTGTGGCTGAAGGGTGAATGATTATAAGGAATGAGCATGCAAATGTATGCATAGCATGGTACTCTTGTTATTAGCTGATATAAAGATTTTCTAACTAAATATTTTCTTTCGACCTCTAATTTTTGCCTAGATCGCCTTTTACAGTTTTTTAATCGAACAAGGTTTTTCTCTTCTATTTTTTTTAATTCAAATTATCCATATTTGGTTAAGGCTTAAGATTTAGTTATGTTTGTGTTTGATCTCATAAGTTTAAGCTTGTACCTTTTAAGATTGCTTGGTATGTTTTGAAACTTTTGTCATTAGAGGTTGATGGAACCTTTTTGTATCAATAAGTGGCTTGTTATGGTTGCTAGCTTCATGCCAGCAGCATTTGGAATTTTTCTGATTTGAATGTCATTCTTTTAACCTTTCTAGGTATTATTTGTCAATCGTGAAGATTTTTTGACCAATTATTTTCTCTTGAATTTCCATAACTTTTGGCTAGGCTTATGTTCTTAGTTAATTGACCTAGCGAGAATTAACATATTCAATTTGTTTTTGAATGAGAGCAACCATGGTTAAAAAGAGAATGCTCATTTGTTTGAGGCTAAAGGGAAATCTTTTGAGCTTTAGAGTTTAGCACCTTCTAGCTTTTGGATTTTTTATGGGCAAGAACCAAAGAGGGGTTTGGCTTTTTAGTGTAATTGCCAAAAACTTTTAGGCTTTGAAAATGATGATACATAATGAATTTGATGCTTTGAGTATTAGAGCCTATTAAATTTGGACTTCCTTTAAGATTTGAATAGAAGGCATTCTTTTAAGTTTAGTTGCCCCTAGCTTGTTTTCTTTTTATCTCATATCTCACATTTAGGGATATTTTTCATGCTTTACAAGGATAGATCAAGTCTTGAGCTTTAAAATTATGCATAGTAATTGGAGCCATTATGAATTATTTGTAACAAATATGGATTAAGCATATCATTTTTATTTCTTTTCCTCTTTTTTTTTTTTACATCTCTCAACTCATTTTCAAGATGCCATGTTATACAATGATTGTGGTATATAAAGATGCTCAAAATAATATTTTCTTAAACATTAATTATTCAATTATAAAAAGAAAATAAGAACAGTCTAGCCTATCTTTATTGGATCCTTCCATATCCTTAATTGGTGAGATCTTGTAGCTAGTTCACAGTTAGCCTATAAGGTGGCAGACTGAACATTATAAAGAGGGAACCTTACTTTTCAGAGATTTAATGGATATTGGTGAGGTTTGGTATTGAATGCTCTATAGTGTAAGGTATTACACCTTAATCTATGTGGTCATAAATGGCATGGTGGAGGGTCATACCTTTGTTAGTGAGATGACCAGTCCTTTGATGATATGTGCAATATAAATCATATTGATATTTTGGTGGAAATGGTTATGGGTAATGTTTAGGTGTCAATGGTTAAAGAAGGTTATTTTCCCTCAGTTCTTCGAACATTATAGATAAAGGCTTGTTTAGCTTAGTGAACTTATGCGACAAGCAACTGGGCTTGGTTCTTAGATTATCGTTTGCTTCAATGGTTGAATTCCTACTTATTGGGTTCTTTAAAGTGATATTTTGTTAGACTTCTAGACTAGACCTCTCTTGAATCTTTTCCTTTATAAGTGTTATCATCCTTCATTCTAATGCTGCCACTACTTCGTTAAACATGCCTCTAGTCATAAGCTAATTTTCACTGTTGATTTTGTGTCTAGTTGCCATTTTAGAGATAAAGAGTGTTGCAAGAAGAAATGAGATGAGCCTTTTTTTATTAAGAGAGCCTGAGTGAAGAATGACCCCTGGAGTTAGCATGATACAATTGTTAATATGATATGATGCATGTTTCAATCATTATGATTATAATGCTATGTTATGCTTAATGTGTATGGGTGACTTATAAGATTGAAGGTAATGATTTCAAATGTGTGATGGATGTGAAGTTTACATTATATTATGCCAAGTGTATGCATGGGATGTAATTTACATGACATGTATGTTACTTATAGTGGCTAAAATGGTACAAGGTGAATAAAGTCTACATGATAAATGATATGTGTCTATGTATGGTATGCATGGTGAGGTCTGCATGTTACGGATGGTTAATGAATGGTTAAGGTTAGAAGATCCTATCATATGCTAGTGTGAATGTACTTATGTGAAGTAGGTTTACATTGTATGAGACTTAGGGTGTTACAGATTGATGATGCTCGACTAAACCTAAGGCTAAGTTATTTGAATAGGGTAGTGTTATTCATATACAACATATGTCTATGTATGAATGAAAGCCTGTAACTTTAGTTGATGTATAGAAGCCTATAATTCTAGTGCATTTTATTTATTATTCCTATTGCTACCTAATGTGTGTGCTCCATGTCTGATGTATGAATCATGTTATGAGAACAAGTATGATACATGTGGATATATGGTATGGATAGTCACATTATGTATGAGTAGGAAGTTGATGATCCTTTACTAGATGATAGCCTTTGATGAATGGTTAGCATGTCATGTGCTAGTGTGAAGTGTACTTAAGCTTATATGAAGTGTGTTTACAATGCTTTGAGTGTTAGGATGGAAATGTAAAGGTTTATATGATATATAGAAAGATACTAAGTTTATGTCATGTAGTAGGTATAGTGTTATGCATGTGTAGTGAAACATAAAATACACATGGTACATAGAAAACAAGAAGGAAGTAAAGTTTATGTTATGTAATAGGTATAACATAATGTTTTGCATATGCATATGAAAAAAAAGATACATGTTAGATATACAAAGACAAACACAAGTAATAAGCCTTCCAACCTTATTACTCTCACACATGTGGTCAAAGTTATTCTTCTTAGGTGGGCTTACCTAAGCATCATCAGTGGATGCATAGGTTAAAATATGGGCTTAATTAGGCCTAATGACCTCTTATATTTAAAGCGCATGCAAATATAATGGCCTATGATATTTAAATCTTATTCGAAATGAAATTAGGTTGGGCCTATCCTAAATAAAAGGCATAATGGGCTTGCCCCCACTCCAAATGAGGTTAAACATAATAGGCCTACATAGTAGTCATAATGCATTCACTATTTCTTAAGGTTATTCAACCTAGGGGAAGTTGCTAAACTTGATTATATGGGCTTATGGCTTAGTGAAAAAGCTTAAGGCTCCCATAAGTAGAGGTCCCTTTTATCAAGTTTTTCCAATTATGAATAATAATGACTGATTAGTTCACTTTTTCATATACCCAAAGGCATGAGGCTTATGAGTGATGGATATGCTAGCATTTCCCCATTTTTAAATGAAAAATGGAGTCATGGTTCACAGCACCATCCAGGGTAATAGGGACACAATATAAAAGAGTGCAATGCATGAGACTAATAAAAATTAGAACATTTGAATGACATATTATTTGGGCACTTTCAAATTGTGATTCTAAATCCTAGTGGAGTTGCCACTATAGAGATTATGTATTTTACTGAGGATGTGAGTAGTTAATAGAGTCGCCACTTAGCCTCTACACTAGATCTTTTATACCAAAAAGGTTCGAAATTCGGATCTTATTTATGCCCTAATAATATTCCTTCCATTTTATATTGCTACATTTATCAGTTTCATATCAAGCAAGCATGCATTATATTTAAGCATCCATATCACCTTCGCATATATAAGAAGTAAATTGAGGTATTTAAAGCATAAAATTAACATATTGATATTTTCATAAATCCAAAAATTAGGTTATTGATTTATTTATAGTGTGACTTAATAATTACCCATAATTCCATAGGAATTGGCAATAATTTTCCAACTCCTATCTTTGAGAGATTGACCTTTTAAAATATATTCTTTAATATGACTTTTGATTAGGAAAACTCAAATCTATTTTATTATGAAAACACCAATTAATTATGTACAAAATCATTTGACATGGGAGTTAAGCAATTTTGCATGTAAAACAAATTGCTTAACTAATTATTACAACCTAAAATAAATCAAAAAATACAATAAGTACAAAACCAAAGAAATAAATCAAAGCACTTAAATAATCTCATTTGTACATTGATAAGTTCATGCGAACTCTATGTAACTCTAGCTAGTGTCTGTATAGACTACTGCTTATAGGAATATTATGTCCATCCAAACCTTCGCTCTAATAAGAAAAGTTACTTGCATACAACTCTAAGGAAGAGGTTTAATAATACTAGATAAAGGATTCATATAAATTCATAAAGGCAAGAAATACAAATACATGTGAAAATTTACTTGCATACAACTCAAAAGAAGAGGCTTACCTGATAACTGTTGTTGTATGCAAACCCTATTAAGGATAGGTATTAATTCCAATTGCCTTTAAACTCGATGGTACGGTTTCTCAGAATGTTCTCTAGTACTTAGATTACCTCTTCTAATTAATCATCTATCTAAGGGTGAAATGTTGTACTAAAGGTAAGTTAAGTACGCAAGGTATCATGTAATTTCTTCCAAATTTGTATGTGAACCTCGAGTTTCAATTTGAGAGAATAGATGCTGGTACTCTATGTAATCTAACAATTTCATCAATATAGAGCTGTGCAATTTTCTCTAGGGGAAATCCATTCTCACTAGGATAAAATATGCCTTGTTAGTTAGCCTATCAATAATTATCCACACGCCATCACATTTACTCCTTGTCATAGGTAGCTAGTTATGATGTCTATGGTAACTATTTGCCATTTCCATTCTAATATTGCTATAGGGTGAAGCAATCTAGAAGGAACTTAGTGTTCAACCTTCACTAATTGACATGTGAAGCATCAGGTCACATATTTAGCTTTGTCTTTTTTCATTCCTGGCCACCAATAATAGGGTTTCAAGCCTTGATACATCTTTGTGCTCCTAGGATTTATTACATAAACAGAACTATGAGATTCTTGTAATATCTATATTTTAATGTCTTTTTTATTAGGTACACATAGTCTATCATGGTAATACAAACATCCATCTACTTTAATTTCATTCTCTATAAGCTTTCCCTCTTTGATTAAACTCATCAAGTGTTAAAGCTGCTCATGACCTTATTGTATCTCTTTCATTTATTGAATTAGGTTGGGTTTGACTTATAATTTAGCTAGTAAGGCCCCATCTTCTAGGTATTGCAATTAGACATTCATTGTTTTAAGAAAGCATAAGAGTTTCTAGCTTAGTCCATCTATCACTGCAATCACTTTGCTGGGATGGTAGCCAATCATGGAGTAATAGTCTTTAATTAACTTTATCCATCTCCACTACCTCAACTTTAGTTCTTTTGAAGTCAACATATATTCCATGCTTTTTATGTTCTATGTAGAAGTATCACCTTTCACCATATAAGTAGTGCCTCCATATTATTAAGGAAAAGACAATTATTGCTAGCTCTAAATCATGGATTGGGTAGTTCCTCTCATATGGCTTTAGCTATCTAGATGCATAGGCTACCATATTACCATCATGCATTAACACACATTTAAGCCTATTATGTGAGGCATCACTATAGATGACAAAATCTTTCCAAGGTTCTAGCTGTGTAAGGATTAGAGCTTTCGTTAAGATAGCTTTTAACGTATCAAAACTTTCTTGGCATTTTTGGTCCCACACAAATTTCACATTTTTCCTTAATAAGTATGTCATCAGAGTAGTAATCATTAAGAATCCCTTGACAAATCCAACCAACCCCAAGAAGCTTTTGATTTTTGTTACATTCCTCAAAGGTTTCCATTCTAACACTGTTTTAATTTTAATGAGGTTTACCCTGATTCCGTTAGCTAACATGATGTGTTTTATAAATGCTACTTCATTCAACTAGAATTCACATTGCTCACTTTAGCATACAACTGCTTCTCTCTCAGTGTCTATAGTACAAGTCTAAAATATTGTGCATGTTCTCCTTTGGTCTTAGAATACACCAAGATGTCATCAATGAATACCACCACAAATTGGTCAAATATTTGTCAAAATATCTAATTCATTAGGTCTATGGATATTGCTAGGGCATTTGTTAGCCTAAATGCCATCACTAGAAATTCATAATGTCTATACCTAGAGTGAAAAGCCATTTTTAAAATGTTAGATTCCTTTATATGAAGTTGATGGTACTCAAATCTCAAGTCAATCTTTGACAATACACTAGATGGTTAAATAGATAATCAATTTTAGGTAGTGGGTATTTGTTCTTGACATTAACCTTGTTGAGTTGTCTATAATCTATGCAAAGTAGTAATAAACCATCCTTATTTTTTATGAACAATTCTGGAGCTCCTTGGGGCAAGACACTGGGTTTAATAAACCCTTTATCTAATAGCTCTTGCAACTGTACTTTCAATTCTTTCAGCACTATAAGCATCATTCTATAATGGGCTATTGATATGGGTCTATGCCTAGGTATAGCTCGATGGCAAACTCTATCTCACATTTAGGTGGCAACCCTAGTAACTCATCTAAAAAGACATCAGGAAATTCCACCATAATTGGTATTTTGCCAACATTAGGCCATTTTTGTTTGGTGTCAAATATTTGTGGCAGGGCTGCTTGACAACCCTTCTAGATCAGTTTTCTTACTATTAATGTTGAGATCACAATGGATAGGAAATCAACTCTTTCACTCACTACTATAATTTCCTCTCCTTCTACTGTCTAGGGAGTAAATATCTTCTATTGACAGTCTAATATGGCATTATGCCTGGATAACCAATCTATCCTTAATATGACATCAAATTGATTAATGGGTAGTTTGATCAAATTGGCTGAAAAAGACATGTCCTAGGATAACTAAAGGGCAATCCCAATACACTTTATGCACTATCACATATTGCCCTATTGGGTTGTTGACCATAATTTCAGTGTCTAAAGGTTATAACTGAAGGTCTCTTTCCTATGATACTATGCTATAAAAATAGGTGTATGTGGACTTTAGGTTAACTAGTGCCAAAAATGGAAGAGTCAAAGCACTAAAATATACCAGCAATCATATATGGGGAGTCTATCTCTTCTCTAGCTCAGGTTACATAGTGGTATACTGGTGCTCTTGCCTTAGTTTTTTGACTTGCCTCTTATCGAAGCCTCTAACTAGTTCCTACTTTATGACAACCCCTACCGGATTCCTGAAGAAACCTGACAAGCGAGGCACTTCCTAGTAGGTTGCCCATCCTAGGATTGCTCTAGAAGAAAACTCTTTAACACTTATAGGCTATTCTGGAATTCTATTAGATATTACTTAGGTGTCCTATCTAATCCCTCTATATGCTCATACATGGTCTGATGATGTAGAAAAAGCACGTACAGACCCTTTTTAAGCCACAGAATTGGGTAGCATAACGACTACCCGACTAACAAACTAAAAAATTTTTTCACCTGTTAAAACACTTCAATAAGCCATAAATCATCACATCTACTTCTAGACCCTTCTGGTCCCCTAATTAAACATTAGTCAACATAAGACATCTATATCACATATCATCATTTAACCATATAGGGCCTTAGGCACATAGTTATCAACTTTACACACAATCTAAACAAACACCATAATAGAATATATACAACACTTCTAGGTTATATGTACAGAGATAGCAACTTCTAAGCATGCTGACCCAAAAACATATAGGTTGCTATATGAGTGCCACTAATAAAAAGAAAAATAGCTTCCTTCACCCTTCAACTATTGTATAGCTACACTGCATGATCACTGAGGTTAACCTGCTTATCTTTATTACCTGTGCACCATAACATAGGCACACTGAGTATAAAACTTAGTAAACAAGTCTAAACCATTTAAAACATGTATTAATATGCACATGCAATTAAAATTAACAGTCTAAGTGTAATGTGTGAACCACATGACATATGTGTGATGCTACGCAGAATGTATGTTATACTTTTACCCAAAATTACCAAAATGCCACTATTATTGTTTTAAATTAATTTCTTTTTATAATTTATTCAATTACTCTATAATTCAATCAAGTGCATTGTTTAAATTATTAAATAGGCCCCACTTGGTAAACTACACTTACAGACACTCAAGCAAGAGGGAACTGAAAGATGTGCAGTGGCTAACATTGTAGACCCTGACTGCTGCACTGGGCACTATAGCCTATAGGGATCAGTTCATAAGAACCTCCTAAGGGGCAAAATGCTGAGAAGTTATACATAAGGATCAGTCTATAGACCTCTTAAGGGCACTAGACATGTCAAATAATTCCTCTAGTGTTTGCCCAATAGACTAGTGTAATGGCCCTCAGTGGACCTGCATCGCTGCACTGGCATAGTCTAATATCCAATCAATGAAAAGAAGTGTCCACCTTACAGACTAGTATAATGGCTTAATTATGAACCTCAGCCATTGTACCAGCCTAGTCTGATAATTAAACAGTCTAGCAGCTGCTAATCCCTAAGTTGATTGGTTAAGCCATCTAGTGGGTGTCTAG
>CANXYI012014150.1:0-10484 GCA_948208565.1 Hura crepitans
TGTGAAAGATGATGAAAAATTTTAGAAGTGTATTTTTCTTATAGGTTTATTTAGGCAACATAACCCGGGTAGCCGTTATGCTGCCTAAAATTTTTAAAATGTCTAGTAATGACTAGTGAATGATTAAACTGATATAAATAGACTGTAATTAGGGATTATATCAATTAGAGTGAAGTTACAGGTATCTAGGCCAGAGTTAATTAAGAATGACCAAGAGTTAAATAAAGGACCCTTGGGGAAATCCAAAGATGGGTGACCTCAAAGGGAAGTGACACTTCCGACCCATTTTAGGTAGAGATAGGTAGGGGGGTATTACAAAAATTGTGATTTTCAAGCAACCTTTTTTGAAAATTCCACTTCCTAGAGGTGCAAAATGGTATGGAGGCTATATAGTTTCATTTTAATGGAGCAATTTTGGCTCTAATAGAAGAAAGAAAAAATGAAAAATAGAGGAGGAAAGGGAGAGTGGCTGTCAGGTTTGAGGGAGAGGGAGGAATAGGATTTTTGACTTTTTGAGTCGAAATTTAACTATTTATACCTCTCTTAAAATCCTTTATTTAATGTATTTTCCCTAATTTTTCCCCTCTTCTCAAACCCAATTAATAGCCATTTTTATTGCAATAATTCATTTTAATTATGCCTTCAAAGCCTTAAAAATTAGAGCTTGAAAAACAAATAAAATCGATTAAAAACACTATTTTTCATGTTACCTGATTTTTGAAAAATTACTTCCTAGAATCTAAAAATTCTAATTCTAATGCCATTAGGCTCATTAGAATTTTTAAGTATTAGGTTGTATAAGTTTGGTAATTTTTGAGCAACTTTAAAAATAATTTAATGTTGTCTTTGCCTTGGTCACTATTCCCAAGCACTGATGTAAAACTTTCTTGGCATTTTTAACCACTCTAATAACCTCCAATTAAACTAAAACTTTGCCCAAAATTATTATACGATTAATACTTTCATCTAGTGACTTCAATGCATCCCAGGTCTTGGGAACATTATTCATCTTGAAAAAGTACTATTCATAAATGTTGAAATTTTCGAGGCATTATAGACTCGACCCTAGCGACCCCTTGTCTAACTATCGTCAAAGCATTGCTCTCAATTTCCACTTCATTGTGTGGTGTATTTGAACTCATTGTTGATCTATAGGATAAAGAACAAATTATAAGGCTCAATATCATACTATTATGTGATGCATGTTTTTAAGGCCTATGACACTCATATGTAACCCTTAAATGCTGAGGAATGCCTAAACTAGAGCTCTAATACAACTAAATGTGACACTATTTACTCAATCCGTTTGACAGAACTAAATAAGAAGTGGCACACAAAGCGTCACTCAAACTTACTCTTTTTAAAAACCCATTATAATTTAAAATCTTTTTGTAGTCATTTGATTATGTACTAAACCTTGAAAATTTTGTTTAAATAAAATTTTGCTTTTTAGTTTTAAAATAGTTTCGAGAATCCTTGTGTCAAAAATCTAGCAGCATAATGGTTTTACTGGGGCAGTATTCTAAAATGAATAGTAAACTTGCATAGGTAAAAGCACTTATATATCCAACAAATCTCATTTCTCAACTTCTGTGATCCTTTGATCACTCCAAACCATCCAACAGTTCAAAACACATTTCCTGCAATAGGAAAAGATATCATACAAGCATTAAAAAGAAATTTAAACTTGTTAAAGGTTACAAAACAATTTACAAATATAGATTAAGCCTAATCCCTAATAATCTATATATAAGTGTCTCTATACAATTACATCACATAATTATATGTACAGAACAACAAAATACCATAAATGTTCTTCTCTTGATCTGCAGTAGCTATCGAGGCTTTGACTTTAATTTGGTTCTTTTACCTACACATTGTAAAAACACACGATGCACTAAAAAATAGCTTAGTGGTGTAATCGAAGTAACTTGTGCAATCATTCCATAAGTAATCATGCATAAAAGTCATATATCATAAACACTCAGTTTGTATGATATATATAAACATTAAACATGCTGTGTATAAGTAACTCAACATGATAAAAACATGGAAAGTTTCCAAAACATATTACCATGCATTAAGGATCAAGATTTCACATTATGGAGTTCACGTTTTAAGCTTTATTAATATCTATTTATTATACCTATACTTAAGAAAACACATATGCTAAGATAGATAACAGGGTCTCAATGGACCACTAAGGCCCTTAAGACCATGTAGGCCCAATGCATCAGATCCAAAGGTCAGCACGTATCAAACTTGAAGGTCAGAACTCATCATAAGAATTATGCATAACATCATCATAATCTAAAGGTTTATACATCATAACCTAAAGGTTATGTTGGTACTAAAGTACCCTAGTAGCTGATATTACCCCTAGTTAACTTGTTAACCTATCCAACAAGTTTATTTACTCATATGGGTTACTAACCATATTCAATTTTAGTTTCACCTTATTAGCATAGCTTAAAGTAGATTTTTATGATTTGTTTAGCTAATAAAGGATCAAATAGGGAAAAGTGTCATTTCTTTGTTTATCATAACCCATTCTTACTATGCATATCTATACATCCCTTGTTGAAAACAAAAAAAATAGCATACTAAGACCAAAAACATACATAGGCTTATAAAATGCACAATTCATCATATTTTGTTTCAAACATAATATTCTTCCTCTTTGTCCACACATATCATAACATGACATGAATAACATACCCATTCTTAGCATATTATCATGATAAATACCATGAAGCAAACATGCCACATCATTGATTTGGCAAAAAATGGCTTAAAGAAGCATAATATTGTCAAGTGCATAGTTTACATAAACCTCGTTCCTCTTAAATACATATGTCTCAAATATAAGCTTATACAATAACAAACATCCTTAATGGCCATACTCAAGACATTCAGCCATATCCTTAATAGCCATACTCAAGACATTCGGCCACTATTAGGTTCATATTTAACCAAACTTTTTTATTAGTTACAATGCATCATACAATAAGTTAATGTGCAATTAACATTTCGTAGCATAACAACCTAACCTTGTTACATAATAACATTTATACTTTCCACACACCAAAGTATGCTCATAAGGCTATTTGGCCATACATTCATTTTCAGACACAATATTTAATTGCACACTTTTTATGCATCATTGCATGCTTTCATAAACATTTATCATTATTCATAAACATACATCTTCTTTAGCATGCATAATACACATCACACACACATATATGCCCTATAGGCCATTTGGCCATCATACAATGTGCATATACCACAACCAATCAAACATTTCTAAGCTATTGTTGCATGAGCATAAAGTCACATAGCATGATTCCTTTGCATTTAATGCCATTAAATGCCAATTATACATTTTCATACATATTATCATTAGGGCACACATAAAATTAGCACAATTCACTTTGATTACACTTAATTTGGATCCAAAATGCACCATTGATGATGGCTTAAGCCTTCTCCTTACCTTTATCCTTATATTTATTTCTTTGCTCTATAAATAAAAATAGACTCATTGTGAAAAAATCCATATAAAATCATACGTGCATAAAAAATCAAATCTGACTTAATAAACACTCTCTTAGGCACCTAAGGAACTTTAAAAAATACCAAAGCTTGAAAAAGCTTACCCAATTAAAACTATGTTACTATTCACTATAAGTTGAAACCATGAAAATCCTTTGATTTTTCTTGAAATTCTTGCTTTAATTAAGGTTTAGAGGTCATAAAGGGTTGGATTTAGTGTTTAGATTATGATTAAAGGGCTTAGATTGAAGGGAGAAAGAAAAAAATAGGTGAGGGCAAGAAAAAGAAGTTGCTAGCTTCTAAGGAGAGGAGAGGGGAGGAGGTTAATGATGATGACACTATTAATTAGTTAACCCAAATAAGTCATCTTTGACTTATTTACATGGGCGGCATAAAATTAGTTCAACATCTTTTCTTCTCTCCTCTTTAATCTAATTCCCTACTTTCTTTCCCTCAATTAATATCCATTTAAAACCTTAAAAATTGTACAATTTATGTCCCATAAGCCTTTAAATACTCAAGCTCGAAAACTAAGAAGAATCGTTTAAAACATAACTTTTCAACTTTACTTGATTTAAAAAAAATACTTCTCGATATCTAAAAATTCTAATTCCAGTTCCAATACTTAAAATATTTGAGTATAAGGTTGTGTTAATCCTAAGTCAATTTGTGCTAAAATAAAATATTTTTATGGTTTAGCTTACACTAGGTCACTATTCCCAAAAACTGCCATAAAAGCTTAACTGTAATTTTAGCCATTTAAACAACTTCATTTTCACTTCAAATTTCACCCATAATTTTATTATGATTAATACTTTCATTCAGTGAGATTAGCATGATCAAAGTCTTGGGAAACACTGTTCATATCTTGGAAAGTACTATTCATAACCTTGGGATTTTTAGGCATTACACTTATTTTGAAAACCTAATTTAAACATCATACAAACTTATGAAAATGCAAATTAATAAAAATAATTTTTTATGATTATACTATTAGAGTTCTCGTGTTTAAAATCTATCAGCATAAAGGCTATCTAAGGTACTAACCTAAATAGTAACCTAGATAGAAACACACTTCTATAATATTCCAACATCTCAACTCATCTTTATGATCTAATTGATCACTCTAGCTTCATCATCAACACACTTCAAACCCAACTCTAGGAAAAGATATCATAAAATAATAAAAACATCCATGCATGCTTTAATTATGCTTACAGACTTAACTAAAAGAGTTTATAAACTTAGTTCCAAAACATGTCTAGGCCCAATCCTTTAATACATGTATAAGTGCCCCTTAATATGTACATCGCATAATAACTTAAAAAACAACAAAATACCAAAAGTCTACCTTCACTTGATTTGCTTTTCTAGTATTAGGGCTATAGCATTTATCAATTCTCCTACTTATGGACCATAAACAATGATGCACTAAGCAATGTGCTTAGTGGTATAGTTATCATAATTTATGTCACATACATTAATGCATTCATACAATATTATACATTTATCCAATCATGCATTTATATCATATGAATAACATAAACATACATAAAATCTCATCATGCCTCATTTTAATCATAATCACAAAATATGTATATACATTATCATTTAGCTAATGTCTCATATCCATTCACATTATGTATTACATGAATGGTATCATAACATTAAGCATCGTACTCACACACACATTTATTATTAGTAAAAGTAATAACCTTATTTTAGCATACATCATGTCTAGGTTCATAATCATTAATATTATTTTATTTAAGCATTTTAATCCAATTACTTAGTTTGTTTGCCTATACTTAGAAGATAACTACCCAAAACTTGATAATAGGACTCTTTAGCCACATAGGCTATATATATGTACGGTGGCCCCCTAAGGACCTATATGGCTACTGTACTAACCCAATTATGTGTAGTGGCTCCTCTAAACCTATATGGTTACTGTATCAGTCTAATATATGTACTATGGCCTCTTTAGACTTATTTAGCTATTGTACTAGCCTAATTGTGATATAATATCAAAATGTATGTGTAGTGGCTCGATTGGACTTATATGGTTACTACACTAACCTAGGGGTATCGTGGTACCTTAGTAGCTGCTAATTTATCCCTAGTGATCGGTCAACCTATTCAATCTGGGTTGCCTAATTTTACGGCCCAATTAATGTATTATTACTATTTCACTATCATAGAAAATTTTTAAGTAACTTTTATTCTTTATATGGTTAACTCATGACCTTAAGGAAAAGGCATATTACTCTTAGTCCTTTGTTCTTAATTGAGCATCTTTCATGCCTTATGTGGGTAAGAGTCAATACATAAATAAATATACATATACATACATACATACATACATATATATATATATGTATATGTATATATATACATACAGATATATATATATGTATATGTATATATATATATATATATATATATATATGTATATATGTATATGTATATATATATATATGTGTGTGTGTGTATACACACATACACAAAGACACACACACACACACACACACACACACACACACATACACATATATCCATGGTTTCAATGTTTATCATACCATATCTCATCAGTGTTTATCATAATAGGCCTTATTATCATTGCATATGAATATGTCATAACATAACTTCATTCAAGCATCCTGATGTTAACATGCATATAGTTATATTTTAATCATTTAAACTAATTTGTTTATCCTACTTTTTCATGACTAAAATACAAGTAACATGACTTACCACTTTATAGCATACCTTTCAGCCACACCACTACATTATAACTCAATTTTCATGCTCACATCATGAAAACTCAAAAGTATCATATTAAACCATAAACCTTCATGCCATTATCATAGCTTAATCATAAACATCATAGGTTATTGACTTTACATATGGTTCAAACATTCCTACTAACATACACATATGTACTATTATGTTCCCATATTCATTTAAGCCATATTATTACAAGAACTACATTTTAAGCATTGTACACTTAACATACATAATCTCAACTCAACATAATCACAAGTCCTCATTTAAAGTCACTCAAGCTAATACATCTCACAAAATCATTCTGCTATATTAAGAACAAAAATAATAACTTCCTTTTTATTCACCACTTGCTGATACAAATATTAACATACATATTTTATTACTTATATAACATAGAATCACTTACATATCACATTTGACCACATGATTAAGACATACATAACACTAATACTCCTAGCCAAACCTTTACATCTTACATAATATAATTATTTCTTCATTACTAACCATATCATTTTCACTTACATATAGACATATATAGCATTAAAGCCATAACACCTTTATATCTTTCTTATTCCAATTTTGGCCATAGAATTTTAAACATCTTACATCCTCTAATTAACATCACACACATATAAATCACAACTATTACAATCACACAACACCATTATGCACTAAATTACACTATTTATATACACATACATCAATCTTCATCACTCATATACATCCTTTAGATAAGTTTACATCCACACACATATATTAAGATGGTTACACTTACCAAAATGAGTTCAAAATCACTTATAAGGCTTGCTTACACCTTTTTTTCCCTTTATCTTTATGATGGTCTACTTTATCCACATAACATATTATATGCAAACTTATAAAAATCCATATAAAATTATACAACCATTAAAACACAAATCTACCTTTAGAATCACATTTTTATGAACTTATAGGACCATATAAAAATAAGAGAACCTAGAGAAACTCACCTTACAAGTTTGGGTCATAGGATCTCCAATAAAACCTTGATTTCTTACAATAGAGAGTGTAATTTAACTTTAGAGGGTTGAATTATGGGGTTGAAAATGTTTTTATGAGCTTTGATTGAATAAGAAAGAAAAAGAAATGGTGGAAAAGAGAGAAGTGATGCTGTCAAGTGGAGAGGAGAGGTTAGGGGTGAATTATTCAAATCTTAACCATTTGTTAATCACTTTGACCCCTTTTTATATGGTTCTCTAATCTAAAGGCCATAATCTCTCTAATTAATTTAATGGCTTACATCAATCTCTATCATATCCATTCCTTAAATAAAATTATTCCTCTCAATTTGAGCCTCATTTGACACTTCTAATGACTCCATTAAACAACTTAAAATGTAACCAAAAAGCCTTAAAAAAACCAAGCTTGAAAATAATTAAAAACCAATTAAAAATAATACTTTTATCTTTGCCAATTTTTAGAAAATACTTCTCAATGTTTAAAAATTCTAATTCTAATACCAATGGACTATTTGGAATATTTAAGTATTAGGTTATATTGATCTCAAATTTTTCTAAGCAAAAATAAAATATTTTATGACTCAATTATAATTAAGTTACTATTCATGTAACATTACCCTTATTTTTAACCATCTTAATGACTTCATTTTCATTCTAAAATTTGCCTAAAATTATGTTATGATTAATACTTCCACTGATCACATTAGTGTGATCCGAGTCTTGAAATATACTATTCATATCCTATGAAGTACTAATTATAACCTAGGGTTAATTGGGAATTACAGTCTTAAAATAAGGTGTTTAAGATTAAGAAAACTTAAAAGGAAGGTTAAGAATTATTAATCTCTTATTGGCCTAAATTTAATCAATAACCAAACTACAAAAATAATAAGTTTTATATGGTATTTTTGACTTAGCACAAATAAATTAATAGTTGAATTAGCTAATTTGTGTAAAAATGAAATAAAATAACTAGATGTATAAATCTTATAAAGTCCAAATTTTTATATGTTTACATGGTTAATAGGCTTTAAGTTAAAATTATATGAATAATGAAGGAGTGACATAAGCATATAAAAATATTATTTATAAACATGTTTAAAGGTTAAGAAATTTATGTAAAATGCTATAGAGGCTAAATTTAAAATGGACTTAGTTGATATAAATTATGATTATATGCGTATATGAATCCAATAATTTAGTGAACTAAATGGTAGTAAATATAAAATTAGAGTTAGAAAGGTCTATAAGAAAGAATAAAAAATTTACTTAAGTTAATATATGGAGTTTAGAAGAAACTTGTTTATGAATGTAAGTAAAAGCTTAATTATATGAGAAAGGAGAAAGGTGTAACCATAGGTATATGATAACAAACATAAGTTAATAAGAGATTTAAAGAAAAATAGTTAACTAGATATTTACTTAGAGGAATTAGAATTGATAAAAGACAACATAAATTTAGTTAAAAAAATCAAAGGAAGATTAGTTATATAGGAAAGATTTTATATTTTCTGTGTGTGTGTGTGTGTGTATACATATATATGTTATTACAAATTGCAATTTAAAATATATATTGGGAAAAATAATAAAAACATATGAAAATGATAATAGGTTTAAAAGAAAAAAATAGGAATTATGGAAATAAAAATGTAATATTGAAAATTATAATATACTATGTTTTATAGAGGTATAATAAGGACCAAAGTAACTTTGGAAAAATATATGTAATATGAGAAAAATAATATTTATATATAAATATGAAAATGTGGTTATAAATTAGAAAGGATTATAGGAATCAAATAAAAGCCTAACTTTTAATTTGTATATAATCAGAGAATTTTAAATCTCTAATATAAAATATGCTTTTGGAAATTATATTTGACAAGGAAGTATGAATAAAATGAATATGTATAATTAAATGTAAAAGTCAAAGATTCATATAGAAGAAATGAAAAGGGTTAAACATGACATTATAGAGTAATTTAAAACAAATCTATAAATATATATGTACTAAATATTATTTTCCTTGATTTGTATTACATAATGTTTATGGAAAATTTGCATTTCTTTATGAACCTTATGAGCAAATTTATTGTATGTTTAATTGTATATTTACATTAATGAATGATGAAAGTAGCAAAGTTATACATAAGGTATGGACCTAATTGAGCATATGGTAAAAAAACATAAGATGAATGAATAATAAATAACTATAGGTTAGTATGATTTTACCTGGACATTATTCTATAATTAATTTTTTATGGAATATAACTTCATATGATGCCCTAATATCCTATAGAGTTTATACATCTCAGGATAGGTTGGCTAGCCAACTAGAGAGTACTTATTTGGTACTTTAAAGCTTACATGGTTATTTTGGGGGAGTTACTCCCTTACATGTTATTAGGCCCTTACAATATACTTGGGCATATCGTGCCCAACATGTTACTTGTTATATGGACACTTCGGTGTCTTACATAATACATGTCACATTATCTTGGCATTTATAGCTATAATAGGATTATCATAGGCAAAAGTAACATGACTAGACATAAGATAAAGAGTAAGGATATTAAAAGTAAACATACATGATTAGAGCAAACAAAAGGAGAAAAAAATCATAGTGTTAATGTTAAAAGTTATATTACATGAAATAAGATAATTGTGAATAGATTAAACTTATATAAAAATATATGGTAAAGAAGAAAACATGATTAATAGACTATAGTTTAAATAGATGTATTATAAACATAATATGGACTATATGGCTATTTAATAGTACATCATGAATGAACCTAATTAATGGTTGTTTTTATACATGTACATGAATAAAAAAAGGGATAAAGATTATAACCACATAAAAGGAATATGATTAAGTAGAAATTTATATTAAACAATGAGATTTATATGGAAGACTTAAGTTGAAGAAATTAAAGTGCTATGCTTAATATGAAAATTAATTGGATAAAATGCTTAAAAGATGCTATAAAAAGAAATATGAATAAAATAATTTATTGATAAAATTCTAAATCTAAGATATTACAATAGAAATCAATGAGAATATAATATGTAACTAAACAAGGTACATGTAAATGGTAATATGTACATGAGCCACCATGAGAGAGAACAAATGTCTATCCACGT
>CANXYI012014495.1:0-22820 GCA_948208565.1 Hura crepitans
AAAAATATAAAATATTGTACAAAATAATTATCACATCTAACTAGTAGATGGATAATGCAAAAAGAAAAGTAAAATGAGCCCAAACGATAAAAATAATACTTTTGGATGTGAAGCAAAAAAAAAAAGAATAGACAGAAATTAAATAAAAAACTGATAGTCACAAAAATACAAAATATTACCTAAATAAATTATCGTATCTAACTAGTAGATGGATAATGCAAAAATAAAAAAAAACAGCAAAAATGACAAATAATATTTTTGGATGTGAAGCAAAAAAGAAAAAAAGATAGAAATTAAATAAAAATAAACAGTCTCACGAATGCAAAAAATATGGTATAAATAATTTATCACATCTAACTGGTAGATAGATAAAATGGAAAAAGAAAAAATAGAAAATAGAAGAAAAATGTGTTGGTCAACATACAGGTATATTTGCTTTCAGAAAGATCTTAAATTAGATTGAAAATAGTTCTTAAATCTTCAAAAAAAAAAGTCCAAAGAATGTAGTGGAAAGAGTTTTTTTTTTTGCCTTTTTTTGTGTATTTTGTCTCTCTATAAAATTCTCTCTCTCTCCTTAAAATGACCAACCTTAGCTCAAAATGACCCATTTGGTATTTATGCACAACTCCCGAGGCACAAGATGGCCATTTTGGGATGAAAATGGCCGTTTTCAGGAGCTAAATGCTAAAATTCCTTTAACATTAAATCTAGAATAATATAAAACAATACCTTTATAAACTGAGCAGCCCTTAGTCTTATTAATGTTAATATCAAGATCTTATTCAATAAGACAAGACAAAGAAATAATGTTCCTAATTAAGGAACAAAATAACATTATCAAGTTCTAATACATGTTTTGAAGGCAAATACAAATGATATGTTCTTATAGGTAATGCAATAACTCTTGCTATATTTGTTACCCGTAGGTGCATATCACCCTTGCTTTTATTAATCTCAATAATATTAATACCTAAAGTTCAAGTATCACATGCTCTTTTTTCATTAGAGACATAGAGTTAAGCTTTGTAGTTCCTACTTTTAGCACTAGTCTCTTTCTTTTTCCATGTGCTTTTAACTAATTAGTCTATAATTTTTGTTACTAGTAGAACAGGTTTTAATCAAATTTACCATGTTTTTGTAATTATGGAATTACCTCTTAATTCTAATATACCATAAAATTATTGAATTGAACCCTATCACTTTCAACTCTTAAAGTGTCCTCTATTATCTTCAAATGAAATATTATCATAGATATCACATATCTTTTATTTCACAAGATGATATTTGATGATCTGAGCATTACATACCTATGCTTTTTCTAAAGTTTAGGTGATATAAAGGCAATCATATTTTCATCCCCATGTGCTTTTGAAAAAGCTTCCAACACCCAATTGAAATTTTCATGAATAAAAAGAGGTGGAATATATGTGTCTAATGCATATCTATCTTCTCTATTTTGAGAACTGTTCTCAGATATCGAAGTCATTTCTATCAATACTGGCTTAAATTAAAGTTGGAAGACATTTTAGTGGTGATGTTGTGTGTGAAAAATGAAAGCATGTAAGAGTATGATCATGTATATGTAAGCTACAATTTTAAGGTCTTTAAAATTATGCATTACTATAATTATTTTATTACAAACCAATATCCCTCAGTAATCGATCAGAGAAATCCCATTGAAAGCTCTCTTAAGGGGTCAATAACCATTGTGGTTAGGGTCAAAGCCTTATGTATGCTTAACAACCCTAACTGTTATCTAAATGGTAGGCATCATATGCCAATTGCATCATATGCAACTACTAATCATTAGTTCATCAACACTTGATACATATGTATCATATACATATTTCTCTAATCTTGCCTCATGATTATTACCCTTGAGTATGCTCAACAAACTAATAATCATGCTAAGATAGACCAATTAATATGATTTAAATATATCCGATGTAGCATAGGCTTGAGTATGCTTAACAACCCAATAGAGAAGTCTAGTTTAACTCATATTAACTAAAGTCTTGCAAGTCATATATTATGGAGGGATTTCTTCTAATTAAGTGTCATTAGTGTTGTATTATTTAGCATGCTCATGCAAAGGGATTTCATATGCTTTGGCCTGTACATGTATATTTAATGTCATTAAATCATACATATCTATTTAATCACATTAAATATACTATACATCTATGGACTTTTACTACATTGATTTCCTTTAACCCAAGGAAACCAATTTGGTCAACACCCTAGGTATTTATGAATGAATTACAAACCTAATAAGAAATAAAAGAACACTTTTATCTATTTCTATTTGGTCCTTCTTAGTAGGCCTTCTTCTCTATTTTTGCTCTATATATTTCTTCATCCTAATTTAACCCTATATAATCTAATTACATATCATATAAATTAGAATACCTAATGTTAAATGTGAGGGGAATTAGAGGAGAAGAGAAATATAATAGAGAAATAAAAGAAAAGTCAAGAACACGTAGGCCCAATTTGACTAAAGAAAAAACTATTGCAATGCAGATCAATCTCATTGGTCTTTGTCCATAGCTAGTCATCATTCAAAATATACACCCTTAACATGCATTTCTAGTGCAATAATTAACTTGTAATTCTTGGATCACATGTGGTTGATTTTAGTTCATTTTACAACTCTTGCCAAATTAACATGCCATGTATACTCACATTTGTGAAATTTTAAATATGGCAAGTGAAATTTTAAATATGGCAATTAATCTCATTAATCTAATTAATCAAATTAATTCAAGATTCAAACATCCTTTCCATTTTAGAAACAATTTAAAAAATTGAAAAATTTTCAATCCGATTGAAAATTGTTTTAGGGATTCTTAGGTTACATATATTTGAAAATGTTTATATTCCTCTAACTCTAGGTCCAACCAATAATTAATTTAAATTTTTAATTATTTAATCTAACTAATTAATTGAATTTTTGTCAATTCCAATCATAAAACTATAATAAAATCTTAGAGATATTTAATTTGAAATTTTGAATTGCACTAATGCCAATAATCCAATTTCTAGCATTTACTAATAAACCCATTTGCATTGTTTTGTAAAATAATTGCACCAAATGATTTTAGACCAATTTAGCAAGCATGGACATATAAAATCATATACAATTACCAACAAAATTAATCCATATTAATCAATCTAATTAATCAACTCAAAATTAATTTGTTGATCACTACAGATAGCGAATACGGTATATATTCATATAATTGTTACAAAACTATGAATCAAATTCACATGCAATCAGTTTTGAGAATTAAAAATAATCAAATTATCTTTATAATTATCTAATAATTTTGAACAAATAGGTCTTGATGTGAAAGGAACCAAAATCAAATTTTGACACCATTAATAAAACCTTAATCAATTTTATTAGAGCTATCAACAACAAAATTTAATTTCAAAAAATTCCTTTAAATATCAAATAAAATCAAATTTTATTGCTCAACCCAAGAATTAGTTTTTAATTGTTATAGAACTCATAAAAAATAATTTGGGGCTATAAAATTAAAAGAAATCATTCTAAAAAATTTATGTTCAGCGATTTTTTTAAAAATAAAAAATATAATTTAATGTTATTAGTTAGCTCTAAAATTAAATTTTCAACCCTTATAACCTATGAAAAATAATTTTGGGCTAAAATGTTAAAAGAGCATGAAACAGAATATTCCAAAACTAATTGACAGATATTGTCAAAACTCGAGTTTTATGTTCAATTAATTATTTTAATTAACAAATAAAATCTAATTTTATTGATTGCTCATAGATTAAAGCTTTGGGGTTTTAAGAACATAAAATAAAATTTAGGATTGAAACTAATTAAATAACTAATTGAACTATATAGCAATATTTTAGTCGACCATCACATCAAATTTTCACAATTTTAGTTTATCCAAGCATATAAAATCTCAAAAAATTCATAAAGGCAGAAAAATTCAAATTAGTTTCAATCCATATGTAATCATTAGAAAAGGAATAAAATTTAAAAAGTATACAAAAAACTCAAAAGAAAATTTAAAACCTTAACCATAGGATGTCGACAAACTACGATAGTTTTTAACTTTTTGATGAAACTAGGATATAATACCATTGTTAGTTTCCATGGACTCATTCACAATGAAAATAAAACATCCATGGATCTCTAACAAAGGTTTAAACATAAAAAAATAGAAAAAAAATTATATTGGAGGAAATCACATAATAAGAATTTATTGTAAATTCTATATAAGTTTCCTATATGCAACTTCCCTTTTCTTTTGCTCTTCTCATTGAGTTGTCACAAACCACAGTTATCTTTAGTTAGGAACACCTCCAAGGTTATCTACACAAGTACTTCCTAGAAGAGAGCAACTTGAAAGTTTTAGTGCTTGTAGGATTTTCTAGTGGATGAAGGAAGAATAAGGAATTTATGTGTTTTTAATTATTCTATGCTACAATTTTTGCTACATAAAATATGTGTATTGTGGCTATAGCTATAGGTTATTCATACTTTAAATAAACCCATTTTAGGTTAGATTTTGAAAGTTAAAATCAGCTTAAAGCCAGACTAGACTGGACCCTAGACATTTGACTCTATTAAGTCTTATGCGTATATGCATTTTAATTAGCTTATGTGCAATCTACTTTAGCCCCACTTTCATTAATCAGATGTGGCACTACTACGCCCCATTTTGGATTAATAAATACTATGATGTAAGGCCTTTTAAATATTTTAAAAACCCATAAAAATCATATGTAAGAAAAATTAAAATTTTAACTCAACATGGCATAAGTCTAAAAACCCTAATTTCTAGAATACAAATCAGCAAATGGGCCCCCAAGCCCATTTGCTTATTTGTTCTTCTTAATTCATCTTCCAATGATATCTCATATCATTAGAACATTCAATTTCATTAAATCTTCCTCAAACTTCTTTTATATTTGTGAACCTATGGGCTTTTAGAATAGCATGGCAATACACATTAAAATAGAGACCTAGTCTAACAAGGACTCTATAAATTCAATCTTATTAAATTAGTATCAATTCACTAATTTATATATCACGTGTATCATGACTACCAAGTGTTGCAAATTCAAGTAGTTTGACATAAACCATCCCTATATAGTTATGGTGTAATCAACTCCCTTCACGATCTTTTATCACATCTAGTTTAGGGTATGGACTTGTGTCAACTCAAAGCTTAACTAAGTTTATTTAATTAAGCCCTGGACACATTGTTATGATAATTTCAACTTTATTCCAAAAATTCCTTTCATGAATACCATTCACATCTGGCATTTTACTGTGGATAAAGATTCGTGAATAAAGATTACTCTTTAAAACTGTGAGATAAACTCCCCACTATAATCTTGGATGGTGAAATTTTTGATTAATATGCTATCTTCAAACATATCATGCCATACCTAAGCAACTCGCTATGGATACTTTTTTATTCTAAGTAAAAGCTTTATAGTCAATATATGTCATTCCATAATTAAGGTAGTTAGTGATCTCAAGTCTAAGTATACTTACACAATTGATATGATGAGATACTTTCACTGACATAGGTTAAGTATCCTTTTGAAGATCTCATGGTAGGTCTCTGATGTATTTACTTCCCAAGAGAGCATCTACATGTTAACTCTAAGCATCTCTATGCTTGTAACTTGTGAAAACTACTGCTTGATCTAATAAAAATCTATAACAAGTGATGATTTATCCACATTGGTAATATCCTATCTTATTTATACTATAATTAAGGATATTTAGTTATATCACATTTGCATGCAATAAGAATCTCAAATCATGAACACTTCATGATTTCCTCTATACTGTGATTTTATACCAATGACTTTATAACATGGTTTAAGACATTACAAACAATTATAAGTAATATATATAAGTACAATGATATGAGGAGAAATACCTTTTATATTAATTTAGAAGGTTTAAAACATGAATACAACCCTATTACATAAGCTCTAAGGCATACATCTAACACTTAAGCCTTAAGTAAAACTACCCAGAATTTAGAAGTGAACTTAGGATCTTTGTTCAATACGATGGATACTAGCACTCTATGAAGTCTTACTATCTCACTAATATACAATTGTGCTAACTAGTTAAGAGAATAATCTTACTTAATAGGAATAAAGTCGGTAGACTTTGTAAATATATATATTATTACTCAAATGGCATCATGCTTTTTCCTATGTGAGAGGAAGACCCAATGCAAAATCCATGGTAATCCTTTCCCACTTCTATTTTGGTTTTATGACTGGTTGTAATAATCTTAATAGAACTTGTTCAACTTTCACTTCTTGGTGCACTAGACATCTTGTCACGAACTCTACTATGTTTTTCATCATACCTACCCTCTAATACAAAATCTACAGATCATGGTACATCTTATTATACCTAGGATAAAAACTATAAGCTTTAGAAACTATAAGCTTTAGAATATGCTTTCTCTATATTGTTTTTCTTAATTTTGTCACATCAAGCATGCATATTCTTTCTTTATAGAACAAACTATTATCATTCTTTAAAGCATATTGAGTTTTCTTACCTTATTAAATTTCTATTATTATTGCTTTTACCTTATTATCTTGCTTTTGAGCTTTTTTAAGTTTTTGTTATATGTTAGATCTTATGTTCAATTCTATTACAATTGCTTCATTAGTTGCTAAACTCAATCAAGCATCTAATGCTCTTAAAGCAATAGAGGAAGGTAGAATAACATTAGACATTTTTTAAGGAAAAAAGCTAATAACATTGTGACAATGTCTAGAATATGAGGAATTTCATGTTGGTTTTCTCAATTATTCATAGTGTAAATTAAATTTTTTTTGGAAAAACAAAACATTGATAAAGAAGTTGAATGATTTAAAACTCGTCATTAATCAATAATTTTAGTAGAGTTCGATATATTACTATTTAATGATGATAGCTAAATCCTTCTCACATGCTCTTAACACTAGATTGTTACAAACCATAGTGTTCCTCTTCTAGAATTCCTTTATGGTAATCCATACAAAAAGTAAAAAAGAAGTGTGCTACATAAAATTGTTAGTGCTAGAAGGAATTTTATTAGGATGAAAGAAGGAGAAGAAACTAAGTGTTTTTTATTATATGCGTTATCTACAACAATAGTAGAAGGTGTACAGAGGCTAAAGGAATAAAGGGGTATTTATACATTTAAATAACCCTAATTAGGTTAGGTTTCAATAATCAAAAGCTGACCTAAAATGGCCTAAAAAAAGCCCATAAATTAGGCTCATTTTTCCTTTATGTGCATGGCCCTTAGAGAGCCTTTATGTGTATTCTACTTTAGCCCTACATTCATTAATCCTCTATTGCTTAACCAAGCCATATTTTTTAATAATAAAGGATCTAATTTTTGGCCCTTTTAACCCCTTAAAAGTCTATAAAAAAATTGATATTAGAATAGTCAAGTCTTGTACTCAACAAGGCCCAGTTCTAGAAACCTTAATTTCTTGATTATTCATTTGCAATTGGCCCCATGCCAATTTTGTGACACCTTATACCTGGTTCAATTGTCAAACCTAAATGAGAGGTTACACACCCATTACTCTATTTTATTCCCATCTAAGTTTTTTAAAAACTTCTTTTAAAACTTATTAACTTCTTTAGTAGTGGCTACAAGTTAATCCCTTTTTAATCTTTTATTTCATCTCAACATATTTAACTCATTCTATTTTAGGATCATCGTATTTAAATTCTAGTAGTATAATGGTTATCCAGTGACATCAGCCCAAATAGTAACCAATAAGAGAACAACACTTCTATGTCCTAGCACATAATCACATAATAATCCATGATCCTTCTAATCACCTTAAGCTTTCATCATTCATAGTTATCACATTTTCACATCTCATAAAATATATCATCCATGCAACAAACATAGATGTAAACTTATGTGTACATATAGGATACTCATTATGGTTACAAAACTATTACATATATTAGTTTAGACTTAACCCTTTACTTTACATGCAAGTGCCCTTTACATTACATGAGATATCATATACTATACATAAGGACATTATCATATTGGCCTACACTTCTTTACTTGAGACTAGTCATTGATCCTTTAACTACTACCTATATATCACAAATAATGATATGCTAAGCATATATCATAGTAGTGTATTCAATGAATTATAATTAAGAAAATATAAGTAGAAGCACAATGAATCCATAATAACATGACAAATTATGTTTAGCTGTCATGCTAGTTCTTTATTATATACAAGTAATTAAATTTAAATCGCAAAATTATAGCCTACTATTAAACATATATTTTAAACAACAAATTATATTAACCCTAATTTTACTATATCGACTTTAACCTAGTCATTCACATGTTAAGTCCATATTATAAAAACAAGCATGTTATTAGATCTCCAAAATATCTATTTATTTTTTTATATTAACATACCGTATTCATATTTACAACATAACCTTTAGCCCACATTTAAATGTTCATTAATCTATGTGTGATAACATTCACTTACCCCATTCTTCTATTCTTTAGTCAACTATTTCTATTACTTTTTTATGTAGTTTACATTCATCATGCATTAATAGTTATATGGCACTATATTATTAAAATATGAATGATAATTCTTATGCCATATGTATCTCATTCCCCTTCTCTTACCATTTTCTTCATAACTTTACCCATTATCCACATGTTATCTATAATCTTTTTTAATTCAATTACACTTTATTATATGCACCTATATTCCTATACATAAACACCTTCACCCTATGGTGCCCATTTATAAACCAATTGTATTTCTTGTGTCTTACATGCCATATTCATTACAATTCCCTACATTAGCACATTAGCATTATTATCCCCTACTCAATTTCAAAAGACTTACCTCGTAATCCTTGTTATAACCATTCAACCAACTTAAGCTTTAACATAACATAAGCACTATAATTTATATATGCTTTTTTATATATTCATACCAACCACCCTTATCATGTACATATCATACATACATTAATTTCATATTATGACATGACATTCATATGCATACATATGTGTATACTTTTAGCCCCATAATATTACACACATGTTCATCATATTACTATTTTATTTCCATTTTCTTCATCAATCAATCATCATATTTGCTCAATTGTGTAATCTTATAACCAAATAATTATTCTCATTCAATCTTTATATTAATTCAAGATGTATATACATATATATGCAGTTAATTTTAGCCTTATTTGTGTCACCCATACACTAACTACTTCATGCCTCAAATTCTATTTGAATTATACATTAATCATCCTCATATTACAAATGCAACATACATTTCAAGTTACATATGTTCTTACACATAAGTAATGCAAATCAAGTATGTCATTACACATTTCAAGTGTTGAATTCACACATATTTAGTTTAGTTGACCAATTTTGCATAACAATCTAATATAGACTATCTTTATACCATTCAACCACCTTTGTGCATACATAGCCAAACTTAAGTTTTCACCGCTTTTTCATTCTATACCTCAATTAACACTCAATTAACCATATTCACTTATTATTACAATATACATGCTATATATACTTCAATTTGTCATACATGATGATCACAGACCTATATATGATTTTCAACTAACTTGTGAACCTATCCTAAACAATAAAATTCCTTTTAAATTCACATGCAAACCTTGTAATACACATCTAACTAGCTTTACTATGGCATCACATATTATATACATTGTACATTTGGTAATTAAAGTGACTAAATCTATACTTTATGCATCCAACCATGCACATACAATCTATAATTCATTGAATACACTAAAAATTATATGTCCAAGCTTTAATTAGGCTTTATCACATCTCATTACCTTTTCCTTAATTCTTCCCTAAGTGCTCTACAAATATACACAATTGACATTAGAAAATTCATATAAATTCTCAATGACTCCAAACTCAAAATTGACCTTAGAAATATTTTTTTTTTGGTATCCAAATACACTAATGAAAAATGTTAAACCTTCAAATACGCAACTTACTTTAACCATATGCTTTATTCACATAAAAGCTTTCTACCTCTCAAATTAGCCTTCATATGTGCTTTCTTGCCCCTAATTAGTGGTTTAAAAGTTATGAAAGGTTAAATTTTTAGGTGAAATAAGGTTAAATGGCTTAATATTATAGTTTAATTAAGGAAAACATTAGTTTAAAGCTATCCATAATGGTGTCGGCTAGAGGGTAGAAGAAGGAGATGACATGCTCACTCATTTAACCACTTAAATGAATCTTAATCCAATTTATAATAGGTTTGATAAAAGGCTTAGCTAATGCCATTTGTACTTCCAATGGCTTCCAATTTTTCTTTCTTTCTTATGTTCTTCAAAAATCATTCAACTCACTTTAAAGCTTTATTTAACCTTTCTTAGAGTCGCATAAATTCATTTAATACAAAGACCTATATGTCCTGAGATAACCGTAGTAAAAAACTGAAAAGAAACCATTTAGTTAAGCACTTTAATTCTTATCCTATTTTTATAAATTACTTCTTAATATCAACAAATTCCAATTCTTTTACTAATGGCTCATATAGAATAATTTAGTATCTGATCATACCATTACTGGGTCCATTTGATCATAAACCCATTATATATCGTTCAACTTACACTAGGTTACTATTCACTAGGCATTGCCATAAATACTTCACTTGCATTTTTTAATCACCTTATTGACTTCAATTTCACTTTAAACATTTCCTTAAATTACTTTATAATATTTTTTTCATTCATGCAACTTTAGTCATGAGAAGAACTATTCAGCCTTCAGGAAGCCACTATTTAATTTATTACTTCTTATCATTCATTAAATATCTAAATGATCTTATTTTTGCACTAAATTGCAAACCTAACTTGTACATAACATATACTTTCATTCTATAAGAAAACCCTAATCATGTCTCGATTATCACTATTCACAACTCAAGATTTCTAAGCATTACATTCCTCCCCTCTAAAAAGAATTACATCCTCAAAATTCCTTTAGGATTCATATTATTATTAACTATAATCTCTCTTGTCTTCATTACTAATACTTATGTTTTGCATGATGCATAAATGAAAGAAAATGAAACTCTTCTATATCAATTTTATAATAATAAATTAAAAGATAGAGAGTACCAAATATATCATTTGAAGAGTTTGATTCTCTTATGCTTTGAGTGCATATTGCCTTGCTAAAGCTCTAGGCTCAACTTTATTCACTATTTCATATTTGGTTTACTAACTACCAACTATTGTACCCCTTTTATTTCCACTCAGACTTTTAGGAATAGTAGTTGATAAAGGTTGATATTGTATATCAGCTACCAGTCTCTTTAGATAATCCTTTCCATAATGTTCTATAGAGCCACACCTACAACATGCCTTATGTATGGTTTTCCATCAAATACCCCAGTTATTCTTACCACAGTGTTTAAATACTTGTGCACTATGGGAAATGCATATTGGTGCACTAGAAGCTGTTACTTAGATCCAATGTTAGGTCTTAACTTGTTTTCCTTACATAGATCATTAGGTTATAACTTGGCTTTCCTACTATTGGATCTACTCTTCCTTTTGTCTTTTATCAATATCAGGAGTAGAACTACTTTGACCATAGTCATATAACCTTTTCCTCTGATAAATTTCCCATTTTTCCTTCTAAATTTCTTTAATTGCATAAGAAACTACCACTAGCATGGAAAAATCTTTAATTTCATTATGGCCATATGTAGTCTAATGTCAAGATTTAACCTTTTCTCAAATCTTTTCCATCTCTCTTATTTAGTTGGAATAATCTCTTTGGCATATTGATTGAGTCTAGCAAATCCTTTTCATACTCAGATATAGACCTATGTCTCTATTTCGAATTAAGGAATTATTGTCACTTTTTTTCTAGTAAGTTCTCAATAATATGCTTCTTTTTCAATTGCTCTGGGAAAAATTCCCAATTCAACTTCTTAAACACTCTATTTTTTGAAATTCTCTCTCACCATCTATAATCTTTCACTTATAACAATGATATAACACATATGACATTTTCTTCTGGTGTACATCTAAATAGTTGAAGGATTCTAACTATCCTTTCTAGCTAATATTTTGATATGATAGGATCATCATGTTCAGTGCCAAGAAAATCCTCTACCTCTATTTTCTAATAAGTTTTTTGAAGGGCCAATAATGGTGGTGGCTACACCAGTGGTGGAGGTGTAGTTGTAGCAAAAGTTGTTTACCTCAATAGTTTAAGCATTTTTCTAAAGCAATGCTACTTATGCTTATGTTGCTTGTTCAACATTAATTGGTGTTATAGTTTTGCCGATCATAGGCTCAGTTATAGTTGCTGGAACATAACTTTTTACTTTGTCTACATAACTTGGTAGGGTAAATCCACTTATCTTCACTATATACATAATGAATACCTTATGAATCTCAAGTAGTGTAGACTTATGTGATTAATGACCTTAACCTAAGGTCACTTAGATATGACTTATATACGGAGCAATACCAAAACCCATTGTAATACCACCAAATGTGATGCATTTTACCTAATTTAGTTGTCAGAACCAAATGAGAGTTGACACACACTTGTTACTCAATTTATTACCATCCAAGTTATTTAAAACCTTCTTTTAAAACTTATTAACTTCTTAAGTAGTGGTTACAAGTTAATCCCTTTTTAATCTTTTATTTCATCTCAATATATTTAACTTATTATATTTGGGATCATCATGTTTAAATTCTAGCAGCATAATGGTTGTCTGAGGACACTAGCCTAAATAGCAACCTATAGAGGAATAACACATCTATATCCCAGTGTATAATCATGTAACATTCCATAATCCACCAATTGACCCCAAGTTTACATCATCCATAGTTATCATTTCAATCTCGTAAAATATCTCTTCCACACAATACACATACATGTATATATATAATACTCATTGTTGTTACAAAACAATTACATACACTAGTTTAGGCTAAAACCATTATTTTACATGCGAGTGCCTTTTACATTACATGTGATATCACATACTATACATAAGAGATTATGCCTAAAGGATAGCACCACCTTGGTCTACACTGCTTCACTTGAGACTAGTCGTTAATCTTTTATTTACCACCTACGCATCATAAACAACGATACGCTAAGCATATAGCTTAGTGTTATATTCAATGAATTATACTTAAACTCATATAAGCACATGCATAATGTATCCATAATAACAAGACAAATTATTCTAGTTTTCATGCTAGTCCTTAATTACATATAAGTAATCAAATTAAAATCACATAATTATAGTCTACTATTAAAAATACCAATTAAACTACATATTATATTACCTTTAATTTACCATATCAACTTTAACCAAGTCATTCACATGTTATGTCCATGTTATAAAAGCATGAAATTGATTAAATCCCTATGTATTAGTTTTTTTATATTAACACACTACATTCGTATTTACATCATAATCTTTCATTGCATACTATTCATTATCATAGACATAGGTTTATTTCTAGGATTTCCTACCCAAAGATTATGTTTATACATGTTATTTTTATTATCCATTTACCCCCTTTTATCTCACCATTATAATCCCCAAGATTATCTTTTCATGTTTCTAATTTATTTATCATTTAATCCATATCATATATATAAGCAAATTCTCATGTTCTATTTTATATCATAATTACCATCATATTATATTTACTTTATTCCATTGTATTCCATTATCCAATTATCCATTCCATATTCAATAATTATCAATGTCCAATATAGGATAATGGGATTTAAGTCTTGTCTACTATGAAGTGGCCCACATTTTAGAACTTACAGACAGCTACACTTGCAAAGTGTAGTGGTCCTACTAGACCTTATAAGCAGCTACAACGGTGTGATATAATGATAAACCTAGTTGTGTAGTGGCTAACATATTAGGCCATATAGGCGGCTATATCCATATAGTGTAGTGGTCCTACTAGGCCTTACAATCTACTGCACTAGCATGATACTAATAAATTTATAGGCGTGTAATATCCCCACATAGACTTTACAGGCTGATACACCAATGTAGTACCAAAGTATGCTAGTAGCTACTATCTATCCTTATTTGATCAGTTAACCAATCCAGTCTAGATTATTGAGCTCATGGTTTTTCACTATATTCCATTTAATTCCATTCATGTTCACTTATTTAGCATTCATTTATATGTTCATTAATCTATGTCTAATATCATTTAGTTACCTCATTCTTTTATTCTTTAGTTATTCTTTACTATTTTATTTAATATAGTTTGCATGTATTAAGCATCAATAGTTAAGTGGCAACCCATTATTAAGATACCAATTTTCATTAATATGCTATATTTATCTCTTTCACCTTCTCTTACCATTTTCTTTATAACTTCACCTATTATCCACATGTTATCCATCATCTTTTTTAATTCCATTGTCATTTATTATATGCATCTATATTCCTATACACAAACACTTTCACCCTATGGTGCCCATTTATAAACCAATTATATTTCATATGCCTTGCATGCCATTTTCATTACAATTCCTTACATGAGCACATTAGCATCCCTAATCCCTACTTAATTTTATAACACTTACCTAATGATCCTTGTTATAACCATTCATCTAAATTAAGCTTTAACATAACATAAGCACTACAAGTTATACATGTTTTTTTTATATATTCATACCTATAGTCCTTACCATGTACATATCATACATACATCAATTTCTTAGTATGATATGACATTCACATGCATAAATGTGTATACATTTAGCCCCATAATAATACATACGTTTTCATCAAATTTCTACTTTATTTCTATTTTCATCATCAATCAATCATCATGTTAGCTCTATTATATTATCTCATAACCAAACGACTAGTCTCATTCATTATTCATATCAATGCAAGATGTATATAAATACATATTTCATTACTTTTAGCCTTATTAGTGTGACTCATACACTATCCACTTTATGCCTCAAATTTTATTTGAGTTACACATTTGTCATCCTTATATTACTAATATGACTTACATTTCAAGTTACACATATTTTTACATATAAGTTATGCAAATCAAGTATGTCATTACACACTTCAAGTGTTAAATTCACACAAACTTAGTTTAGTTGACCAGTTTAGAATAATAATCACATATACACCATCTCAATACCATTTGGCGACCTTTATGCATACATACCCAAACTAAAGTTTTAACCTCTTTTTCATTATATACCTTAATTATATGCTTAATTAGCCATATTAACTTAATTTCATCATGTATACCTTATTTATACTTTAATTTCTCATGCGTGGCCATTATACACCTATATATGATTTTTAGCCAACTTATGAACATATCCTTAACCACTAAATTCCTTCTTAATTCAAATGCAAACCATGCAATAAACATCTAACTAGCATTACTATGGTATTAACTTCACATTATATACATCGTACTCGTTAATTAAGTAATTAAAGTGACTAAGCCTATACTTTAAGTATCCAACCATGTATAAACAGCATATAATTAATTGAATACAGTTATAATTAGAATTCTAAGCTTTAATTAGCCCTTCTTATCACTTCTCTTTGTCTCTTCCTTAATTCCTCCAGAAGTTCTCTATAAACATACACATTTCATACTTTAGAAAAATTCAAATAAATTTTTAATAACTTCAAACTCAAATTTAACCTCAGAAACATTAATTTAGCATCCAAATACACTGGGGAAAATATTAAACATTGAAATTCACCATTTACTTGATTCATGTGCACTATTCACATTGTGACACCTCCTGCTAGATTCTCGAAGAAAACCAATAAGCATTGCACTTCCCGCTAAGCCAACTATCATGGCATTTCCTTACGGTTCATTCGTTTAACATTTACCAAATCTTTACTATTTTTTTTGCTTGACTCCAAAACTCAATTTATCTTTTTTTAGACTCAACTTAAGATCACATAAGTCTAATCATACCACAAATAGCCATTTACAATCTTCTTAGATTTTTCTTACATATGACAGCATAACAGCTATCTAAGTGACTAATCGCAATTTTTAACACCTATAAAACACTTTTATAAAATATTCCATATCTCCTCGACCCATCTAGTCCCCCAAATGCACACCTAGCATCATTGTTCTATCAATTAGCAATATAGGCCTCAAGCCACAATCAAACAATCACAGTTGTAGAGCCTCAAGTTCGCATACCATAAACACCATATGAATAAAATCACAATTCAAAGCATATTCCATACTATATCTATAACCTTTCTATATAGTACCCAATCCCCACCAGTGCACATGAGTGCAAAACTGTAAACTAGATATATAATAACCTTTTAACTTGCCCTCTTAACATACCTACATGCATTACGAGGTTGTCTGGTGATAAAGATTACCAACGCACCGAAATAAGTACACTGAGTTTATAATACTCAATGGTTAACTCAAGCATTTAAGTCATGTCATATAAGTTATCATGCCTTTATACAGTAATAATATCCTTTTTTTTAGTTAGGTTATTATGTCGGTAATTTATAGCACGTTTATAAAAATGACCACACTACCCTTATATACCTTGATTAATTACTCATTTAGATAATGTCTCAAAATTTCATATCTTATTACTATTCTCTATTATCAGTGATAATATAATATTAATTAATTTAAGTGATTAAACCACTAATTAAACATTTCTACCAAATGACCAAAATATCCCTACTCTTGTCCTTAACCTATTTATTATTTATGCAATCATTTAAAATCAACTAAATTATAAATCTAGGCCATTCCCAAATATAATATTCAAGTTATTTAATTTATCAGGGTAGTACATGTTATGTATGCAAAAATTATGAAAATACCCTTTTTACCTGTACATAATAGATTACCATGTATTTAATCATTTAAAAATATGTAATTTATGAATTTAAGCCATTTCTAATAATAACAGTCAAGGAATTGAGTTACCAGGTTAATAAAATCCATATGTGTGAAAATTACCAAAATACCCTAGAATATATATATATATTGAAGTATCAGTTAGATAGTTATGTCAAACATTCATTTTATTATTTTCCAGCATCACTATTATTTCAATTATTATTTGTTCAATTTAATTTAACTAGCTCAACTAGGTAGACAACACTTACATACACTAGACCTAGAGGGAAATAAAATACTGTGTAGTGACCAACATTTTGGATCCTAACCGCTGCACCAGCCTGATCAAGTCATAGCATTAAAAGTGCAAATAACAAGATATGATCTATCTAACAGACTAGTATAGTGGCCCTTTGGGACATTGGCTACTGTACCGGCCTTGTTCGAAGATCAAGGATATCATAAACTAGTCTACCTAGTAGATTGGTCCACTTAACTGACTAGTGCAGTGGCCCTTTGGGACCTATGCTGCTGCATTGACCAAAATCAAATGACTGGGTTTAAGGATCAAGGATGTCACATATTAGTCTGCCTAGTAGACATGTTTGTTTAACCGACTAGTGCAACGACCCTTTGTGACCTATGCCGATGCACTGGCAAAAATGAGGTGAATGGCATCAAGTGTCCAAAAGCACATGAGTGCCTTTCTAATAGACTAGTACAGTGGCCTAGACTAGACCTAGGTTGCTGTACTGGTCCTACTAGAAAATTAGGCAATGTAGCAGCTGCTAAATCCCTAAGTTAATTGATCAACCCATCTAGTGGGTGTTTAACTAATGGGCTCTATAGCTCAATTTAGGTTCATTCTTTCTTAAATTATCTTCTTACAATATTTAGAAATGAAAAATGGTCAGTTCTAAATTTTATTGTATAGTTTAATTTTAGCCCGATTTGGTGTGCCATAATTAGGCTGTACCAAGTAAATTCCTAATATTATTTTCAAGTACTATAACTATCAACATTTAAAGTATATTATGGTTGATTTTATTCCATAATTATTTCACATATAATTGCCATTTACTATCCAGTAGTATTTTTTATTCAGGTAATGGTCAAACTGGACAGTTAGAGGTTATTTCGTCAAGTTTCAATAGACAATTCTTAGTTCATTTCTTAATTTTTTTAGTGCAGTTTTCATCATTATTTTCAAAGTGTTAAAAGGCTCTAAGCCATATAATCAATAGGCCATTTCCAAGGGCAAAACATAGGCATTATAGCAAAAATACCTAATCGCATAATATAGCCCTTAAAGGCAGAAGTTATAGGCATATTTCATAAGTACATTTTGTGTTCACTTTAAGTCCACTTTTAGGCCATTCAACTTAACCTTTTATTCAAAAATTAATAATTTATTTAAGTTTATTATCAAACATCCATGTATGTCATGATTATTCCATATCCAAGTCCAATTAAAGCCAAGTACATTTGACTATTTTAAAACTAATACATCAAACATTAAGGCATTTATCCATTTTAAGAAAAATATCTAAAATTTGCTTATCACTTTCCTTAATAATGCTCTTGGGTAGTATGGTATATAAATCTAAATCAAGCATTTTCTTCACCTTACTTACACAATCAAATGCTTTTACATGACCATAGCACCTACACACACACACAAGTCCATTTTCATGCTAACCTAGGTGAATTACCCAAAGCATATTCCTTGGCCATTGCTCAAATCACATTCACACACACTTTGCTTAAGCCGTTTACATTCCAAGTCATCATTATTCATGAATTAGGTCTAATATACACACTAATCTAACTTAATCATTTATGTACCATACTTAATCACATGGCAAATCAAATAACTATATACATAAAACTTATATTCAAATACCATAAATAACAAACATTATTCCCTAACACATAACTAAGCAAGTTTAACATTAATAAACCATGTTAAAGCCCTTGGCCATTTCCATAACCCAACCCTTTCATTCACTTATCAAACCACACACACATGATTCACTATTTCTAGCCCTCTAAAGGTCAAATGGCATAAAGAGAATGCCAAAGTTCACTTGCTAAGAAAGACACTTGAAACCTTCAATTCCATAAGTTGTCCAGCCTTTCACGGTGGTTCTCCACTCTTTGTCAAGCCATTTTCTTCATCAATTCACCATAAACACAATTCACACACTCGCTCTTAGTCTTTATGCATCACAAGGATCCAATTCTAGCTAAGAATCACCATGGAAACCAAAGTGAAAGTAAAGAAACTCACCTTTGAATACTTATTGGATAACTTCTATCTAAAGAACTTCAATGAATTTTAATTAATTAATGGAGTCTCATTTTTTAGTGTTGTTTCTTCCCTCAGGTCTTCAACACCCTAATTTGAATTTAAAAAGTGAGAGGTTAGAAATGGCTGAAGGAAGAAGATTAAAATGGCTCCCAAAGGTGATAGTGGTGTCAGATCTAGACAGCTAAGGTAAAAAAAAATTTCTTCTTTTATTTTGTGGAATTATCCACTTGTCAACTTGTTTTGCCACTTGTCATGGGCTTTAAGTCAACTAGTATGGTACTAATGGGTCCTGCAACCTCCCAAACCATCTAAAAAGGCTTAATTTTTTTAAAACTTTAGAAATTCACCAAAATTCATATGGACCTCAAAAACTTACACTGTTTATTTTAAAATTCCTATTTTAATTACCTCTACATACTCATAAATTTTTATTGCCAAATTCCATCGATAGCATAGCTTTCAAACTACCTCAATTTGTATGCCAATCTCAAAAATTACAAGAATTTACAAATGACCTCAGTGTTAAAAAATTCTTTCACTAATGGACTCAGTGGAATTTTTGAGCTTTAGGGTATGATATTTTTAGGTTTGTTCGAGCACATCCCGAGTCATTCTCGACTCGACTCAATTTTATTATATAAATAAGTAACTCATAGCCTAAAATGAATTATTGGTTGTGCTAAATTTTTAAATTTTGCCTTTTTAATCATTTTAAAGCCCCTCGAAGTTTCATGACTATTGTCACTACCTTAATTCTCATGCAAGTAACCAGCACCTCGGGCACACTTCTTGGACCTCGTTGCACTATTCACTGAGCCTCAATACACAGGTGTTATAGTTCTTTCCTTAATAAAAAAATTTCATCCTCGAAATTGCCTGAAGCAAAAAGATGTGGATATTGTCCCCTTATTTGTTCCTCAACTCCTACCTAGCCTTTGAGTATTATAGTGCCTCCATAGCACTTTAACTAGTGGTATGGATTTATTCCATAACTACTTCACTTCATAAGCAAAAATCTAGACTGGTTCCTTTTTCATAGGCTTAAATTGGACTATACTTCAATGTCTATCAATAGTAGCTTTCACTCTTTCTCTAACCACTTTCACTTTTTCCTCTATATATCTAATCAAATCAATATAGGAAATTTTACTTTTCTCACTTTACTTTAGCATAGAGGAGTTCTATATCGTCTGCCATATAAAGCTTCATAAGGTGCCATCCCCAAGCTAGACTAATAAATATTATTATAGGCCAATTCTGCCAAAGATAGGTACTGATCCCAGCTAACTTTAAACTTAATGGCATAACCACATTACATATCCTTAAGTATCTATATCACCTTATCTGACTATCCATCAGTTTGAGGATGAAAAACTGTGCTATAGGCCAATCTAGTGGCTCATGCTTGCTATAGCTTCTTTAATAATCTGGAAGTAAAGCTAGGATCTCTATCAGAAATGATGGTCACTGGTACCCCATGAAGACTGATTATCTCTCCATATATAATTTTGCTAGCTTCTTTAATGAGTAGTCCATCCTGATCGGAATAAGGTGAGTTATTTTTGTCAATCCATCAACAATCACCCCTACAGCATCACATTTACCTCTAGTCATAGGTAAACCCATCACAAAATCCATGGTCACATTTTTCCATTTCCATTATGGTATTGATAGAGGATGTAGCAATCCAGAAGGAACCTAGTGTTCAGCTTTCACCTGTTGACATATCAGACACCTTACAACATACTCTACCATGTTTCTTTTTATACCAGGCCACCAATAATGAGACTTTAAGTCTAAATACATCTTTATGCTCCCTAGATGCATAGGATAAGGAGCTTCATGAGCTTTCTTTAATATCTGTAACCTCAAGACATCTATATTAGGTACATATAACATGTTTTGATAATACAAACACTTATCTTCTATCAATTCAAACCCTATGGCCTTCCTTTCTTTAACTTTACTTGCCATCTGAACTAGCTATTTATTTTCCATCTGAGTTCCCTTAATCTGCTATCTAAAATCTGTTTTCACTTGTAACTCAGCCAACACATCATATTTTGAAATGTACTATAACTAGGCATTCATGGCTTTAGAAGTTACCATAAATTTTCTACTCATAGCATCTTCTACCACATTTGCTTTCCCTTAGTAGTAATCAATCAAAGAATCATAATCTTTTACTAATTCCAACACCTTTTTTTGCATCAAATTCAACTCCTTCTAAGTGAAGAGGTATTTTAGATTTTTATGATCTATATAAATGTAACTTTTTTCCCTAGACAAGTAGTGCCTCCATATTTTCAAAGCAAAAACAATAGCAACTAACTTTCGATCATGAGTAGGATAATTCCTCTCATATGGCTTTAACTATCTTAAAGCATAAGCTACTACCTTTTCATCCTACATTAACACATAACCTAATCTATTCAGTGAGCCATCACTATACATCATGAAATCCTTACCCTATTCAGGTTGAATCAGGATAAGAGCTTCTGTCAATATCTTTTTCAATTTCTCAAAACTTGCTTGACATTTATCATCCCAATCAAATCTCACATTCTTTCGGATTAATATAGTCAAAGGAGTAGCAATAATAGAAAACCCTTTCATAAATCACATGTAATATCTAGCTAATCCTAAAAAACTTCATATTTCTCTTACATTCCTTGGTGGTTCCCATTCTAACACTGCATTTACATTACTAGGGTCAACTATGATCCCTTCTACTAAAACTATATACCCTAGAAAAGTAACTTTATGCAGCAAAAACTCACACTTACTGAGCTTTGCATACAACTGTCTCTCTCTTAGAGTGTGTAACACAACCCTAAGATGTTGTTCATGCTCTTCCTTTTTTTTGGAATACACTAGAATATCATCTATGAACACCATCACAAAGTGATCCAAATAAAGTTGAAAAACCCTATTCATCTAGTCCATAAAAGTTATCGGTGCATTGGTGAGCCCAAATGGAATCAATAAGAATTCATAATGCCCATATCGAGTTCTGAAGGTAGTTTTAGGAATATTAGCCTCTTTGAGTCTTAACTGGTGATACCCAGATCTTAGATCAATCTTTGAGAATACACCTATACCTCTCAACTGATCAAAAAGATCATCCATTTTGGGTAATGGGTATTTATTTTTCATAGTTATCATTTTTAGCTACCTGTAATAATACACAATCTGAGCGACTTGTCTTTCTTCTTTATAAACAATACGGGTGCTCCCCGATGAGATATACTAGTTCTGATAAAACCCTTGTCTAATAGATCTTACAACTGTACTTTTAATTCTTTTAATTTAATAGGTGCCGTTCAATAGGGAGCAATGGATATTAGAGCTGTACCAGGATATACCTCAATTTCAAAGTCAAGTTCCCTCTTTGAGGTGGTAAACCTAGCAACTCATTAAGAAATACATCAAAAAACTAAAAAATAGAAGGGATATGTTCAAGATTGGTACTGGGAACATTCATGTCAATAGCATAAGCCAGATATGCTTTACACCCTTTTA